>WEIT01001557.1:0-133807 GCA_013389985.1 Dryoscopus gambensis
GGCGCACCTGGAACCACCGCGCTCCGCAAAGGAGCACCTGCTCGTCCCAGTCCCAGAGCTCCCGCGCCTTGGAGAAGTCCGCGAGGGGTCTCATCGTGAGGGCACCATCTACAGGAGTGAGCAGTGGGGTCCTTGGGCAGCCCGGCCAAATCTCTCCTAAGGATGGGTCTCTTCCAGAGGGCAGGGAGGGAAATAAGGCACCTCTGAGGAAGGAGCACCTCTCTTCCCCTCTCCCATCCACCCACTAGCCTCCATCCCGTGACCTGCGCACTGAACAGCCACCCAGGGTTGGGGGAGATGGGGATTTTTGGAGATGGAGGACCATCCCCCTGCCCCTTGGCTGACTCCAGCCAGGACCCCTATTTCTGGGGGACCGACCGTCTTGCAGCCAGCAGAGCCCTCACTCCCACTGACAAGCAGGTTTGCTTTATTTCAAGTTTCACAAAGTGACGTGGGCTGCGTCATCTGAGCTCAGAGCCCTCCTTGGCCCGCTGGCTGCTGTTTCCCAGCACTGCACCTCTTCCCACGGACGGGCACCAGCCAGCTCTGCCTGCAACCTGCAGTTCCAGCACAAGAAGGCGGCTCATGCCAGTGGGGTGGCCAGAAATACCCTATGCAGCTGGGGATGGCAAAGAGGGGTACACAGGTCCATGGGGCAATGGCAGCACCTGGTCCCAGTTTGCACAAGGGTTGCGGTGGAGCTGCAGCCCAGGAAAAAGCTCTTCCTTGGAACCCCTCTAACCACGAACGGCAGGAGCAGCACGTCGCTGGAAGTGACTGGTTTGCTCCAGTAGCCTCTTTACAAGCACCAAGGGACAGCTGTTTGGGGACCGCTGGGTTTTTAAAAGGCCACTTAGAAGCTTTAATATTGTGCTGGGGGAGAGGGAAAGGAGAAGGGGGGGTCAGGGAGGGGTGGCTGCATTGACTGCTTAGGACTTAAAGCTGTAAACCTCTTCTTCCCTCTCTCATTGCTGGGACATTTTTATTGGCGAGATGAAGGGAGACAGAGCACAGCTCCACAACTTGCTCTTCTTCTAGAGGTTAATGACCCAGTTAGCAGCTCTTGGCTGCATTTCCCGACATTTTGCAGACATCAAGACCCGTCTCCCTGCCAAGTACATTCTGTTCCCTGGAGCTCGGCCAATGCATCTCAGATTACTATGTAATGCGACAAAGAGGGAGAGCTGGAGGTGAGGGTGGGGGCTGGAGGGGAGATACGGGAGCCGTTGGGGAGGGGGCAGGAGAGGGTGGGAGAAGGGGAAACACCACTTCTAAATTTAACAACTAAGATGGAAATGAAGCTCCCAAGATGCTTATTTGCTGGATAAAAACGTGAATCCCATGATGAATTGGAGTGATGCTTCTGGGAAACAGATGCAATCAGCAAATAATTCCCCCCTAGGGACTGTGCAGGCCTGTGCTTCCTGGATCTGCTGACAGTCAAGCTCCTGCTTCTGATGCCCTTGTGCCCAGGACAAATACTGCTGGGGAACTGGGGCTGCTTTCCTGAATGACAGTCCAGTATCCCAAGAGGAACAGGGGCTTAGACAGGGAAATGGGGAGTGGGAGAGTGAAGAGGATGAAGTTCCTGCATGGTCTTTTATTTATCTGTTTGCACCCAGAGCACAAGATGCTGCTCAGACACACTGTGCTTGGTGAGCTTGACTGCTCCATAACCAGATGCTTTCAGAGTAAAGAAAGGAAGGTCAGACCCTGGGGAAGGCTCTCCTGGCTGTGGTCGAGACCTGAGAGGAACCCTTGCAATCCCTCTTCTCCCAGGCTGGCATCTCTGTTACAGCTTTCCCATGCTACCTAAGTGCACTATCTCCACCAATTCAGCTCTGGACATTTGGGAACTTTCTGCTCACAGCTGTTTTGAGAGCCTTCCAGTCAGACCCAGAGATCCATCATGCCCTGGGCTGCTGTGCCCCTCTGATGGTGTGCCACAAGCCTTTCTCCACTCAGGGCACAGTTTCTGGCACATGGTCATGCCAATTCTCAGCCCAATCCTTTTCTGGGCCTGGGGTTTCTTTCTCTCCCACTTTCTACACTTGTGTCAGCTCCACACGGTCTGAGCATATTGCTCATAGACATCCCAGCCGTGGGCACCTCTGCCTGAACCCTGCACTGGTGTAGGAGCTCATCCAGTCCCGTTGCTGCTCTGCTGCTCAGACATAGCCATGGTCCCAATCCCAGCCCATTCCCTCTCCCATTCTGTTCCTGCCATATTTGCCTGCTCCCACTTGTCTTTCTTGGTCCAGCCTGGCCTCTCTGGGGTACAGGGTGTGTGGGGTCTCCTCTCTTGCTGCAGGCAAACTCCTGGCCGAGCCTGCTGGCACAGCCCTCCTGCAAGGAGATGTGCTGGGAAGCAAACCTTGAGAACCACTTCTGACCAAGGGGTGTGGGCAGGGTCAGGAGCAGTGGGTGAAGGTGGGACCCCACCGAGCAAAGCAGGAGGCCTGGGGAGAGCTCAGCAGAGGGGGCTGGCACACACAAGGTGTCAGAGCCTGCTCACCGGACCTGAGATACCCCACAGCCAGGCCCATGCCAGCAGTGCTCCAAGCCCTGCTCTCTCTCCATGGCCTGGCAAGATTGGTCAGGCAGGGTCTGCTCCCAGAGCTGAAAGGGTTGTTCCCCAGCATTGCAAGGCAGTCAGGCTGTGCAGCAGACAGAGGATCTGCTCCCCCATTCAGAGGTGGTTGGATGGAGCCAGGCTTCCAGGCAGCACCTCAGGGCTCCCACCCTGCTCCCACAGGTTCGGCAGCCCCCTTTGTGCCATGCCTCAGGGTGCTGCCTTGTGAAATGGGAAGAGAAGCAACACGAGAGGTCTGGCTCAGTGGGACTGCTTATCTCCCTGGAGCAGAGCCCTCCCTCCTCTTCAGGAATTATTTCCTTGAAAGACACAAACCAGCACAAAACTGCCTCTTGCTCAGCTCCATCTGCCACGCGGGGGCTGGGTGCCGGGAGGCCACGATTGCTCACTGCATTTGCCAGGCAGACATGGCTTTAGGAGGATTTTTCACCATGTGCAGCCTAAGAAAGAGATGATTTGGGTATACCTGTACCAAGAGTTGCTCAGGAAAGTCCTGAAAAAAAAATAGTGTGTTTTTATGGAGAAGAGCTTCCTCAAAAACCACAGTAAGTGCCAGCATCTGAAAATCTGGCACTGTGCCACTTCACTGCTGAGCATCTGTCTTTGAGGCCAGCCCCACAGAGAGAAAGTCATCAGGGGCCAAAGCATCCTTTAAAACACAAGCCTTGGCTAACCACAAACATGCAACTCTCTTGACTTCTAAGCCACGCGTCAGCCTCCTCCAAAGGATGAGAAGGTCCAGACAGTCCCTGATGTAGGGCAGCTGGGAGGAGGGCACAGGTTTCAGGAAGGAAGGAGCACCTGCTCCCCAAGAGGAGCTGCGTAGAGGCATACACTGAGTCTCGATTTTCCAGCAGTTACCCCAATCCTCTTTGTGTGGCTCATGTCCTTCCACAGCAGATGCCCAGTGTGGAGATGAGCCCCCATCCCTCACACTGGGCTTGATGCTGCACAAACCCAGGCTGCAGTGGTGCTCCTGGCCCCACACACCTGATATTTGGCTGCCCAGCAGAGCTGTTACAAGTCAGCAGCTCTTAGCCAGCAGGGAGGGCACAGATGTGCAAATGGGGAAAAACCTGCCAGAGGTTTCCTCAGCATCTGGTACAATGCGAAGAAGAGTTGGGATGGGACACTTATGGTTTAAGTATTTCTATTACCAATGCCAGAAGAAGTGTTTGAGCCCTTATCAGGGGAACTAATAGCAGGTAGGTGACTGCTAAGGTCACATTACTTTTTTCTACCCTTCCCTTTCCCCACAGATCTGTGCTGGAGTAGAAATCATGGCAGTAAACAAACATCAGGGCTTGTTATCAAACACATATAAAGACAGAGAAATGTTCCAATCCTATTTGTGGGGCAGGGTGAGCTAGGCAAGCACCAGCTGTGCCCTCCATTTGACTTGTAGTAGGGAAGTAAGGACATGAGTAGGGATGCTCATCCCAAAAGCTGAGACTTTTTGTTCTAGGAGATCAGCAAAGACTTCACTTCTGTCTCAGTTTTCTCTTGAATTTACCAACTCACAGAAACAATCAGGCAATTTTTGTGCAATAACCACAGCCAGTCCAGGTTCAATTCCTCACCTTTTAACGTCATCTCCAGATCCACTGGCCACAGGACGAAGTAAGCACTGTTCATTGGTCCAGTGTGGGCAGGGCAGAAAACAATAAGCTTAAAGTGCATCAAGGAGGGCTTAACTTTGGCCAATCTCTAAACGTTTCAAATAACAAACACAGTTAAGCACTGAAATCATTGCCAAGGGGGTCTGTGATGCCTGTATCCTTGAATGCTTTCAGGAACAGAACAGAGGCAAACATCTGTCTGGGCTAGCTTGGGTCCAGCTGGCCCTATCTTGTGGCAGGGTATGGATCAGTTGACCTCTTATTATGCATCAGCCTTTCCCATCCCAATTTCCAGATGTGTTTATTCAGTTCCTCTGTCACAGGCTGACCCCTCCCTGTGTGTTCACAGGATGTGTGGCACACTGCAGAGCCTGATGCTGAGCAAGTTGGTCTGACTTATGAAATCATATTTTCCTTGAAATTAGGATGAGTTTTGAGATACACATAAATGTATAGAATAGGAGAGAATATTTATTAGGGTTGAAATTAACATTGATTGATTTGATTTTTGCTGATTAGGTAATTATGAGAACTAAAGGGGTAATCACCTTTTCGACGAGGAAATGAAACAATCATCCAAGCTAGACAAGTCCTGAGTTTCTAATTTGAGCAGGGGGGAGGAAAAAAAGCTACAGGTGAAGAGGAAAGAGCAGTATCTATGCCATGTTGCCTTTTAGTCTCCAAGCAGCCATGGGCTGGGATTTTTCGCACCACACTCACCTCTGTTTCATCCATCCATGTGCCTTGGGAGATGGACTGAGGAGAGATGCAAGGGTTAGCCCAGGGAAAACAATGCAAGGTGCAGATCTTGGCTTACTCACAGCCAGAGGAGGAAGAAGCCTTTCCTACCCCTCTCCACCTCACCAGAAGTATGAACAGATCTGTCAAGTCACTGACAGCTGAACGTGAGGCTCACAGGAGCAAGTCCTGCCTCACTCCCCTCCCCGGACCTGTCCCTCGCACACCTGCAGCCCCTCAGGGCCTCTCTGCCCCAGGGTGACCCCCAGAGTGGTTCACTGGATGTCTGGGATATCTCCAGGGTTCACATCTTGGTGCTCTGGGATTTCTTCCCCAGTCAGCAACATGGGAAAAAGCCACCAAGTGCAGACCTCAGCCTCACAGCCCACGCCCAGCCACTGCAACCCCTCTTTGCCTTGCGTATGGCTTGGACACCCGTACAAGTGCCAGGATTCCTTGCCCCTGTTCCCACCTGTATCATAATGGAAGCCAGGAAGAAGGGACACTCTGGAAAGCCAGCTACCATCAATCCCTTAAAAAGAAAACAAACAAAGGCCTTTTCTCAGCTGCAGTGGCGTGAACAGAGCTTAGTCCCCCTGGCCGTTCCAGGATGTGGCTGAGATATATCAGGGAAGAGCAGCTGTCAGCATGGATGTGCCTAAAATTAGCTCAAAGAGAAGGTTTCCTCCATTTATTTATTTATTTGCTCCTTAAAAGGCCCCTTCTTATTAGATGCAAACTCAGCACAAAAGCTTCAAGCCAGTACAAAGGCACTGCTAATATTTTTCAATTACACTGAGAGGAAGGTCACAGCACTTTGCATTTGAACTTCTGCTTGGGATAGAGGCTGTAGCAAAGGAGGGACTCTTTGGAGGTTTGGCTGCAGGAAGGTATTTGGAAGGGCTGCACCATGTGCAGCAGGTTCAGCTGGTGAGCTGGTGTGCTGGAGACCAGTGTGTCACTTATTTGATGTTTTAGGTGCCCCACGAAGAAATCGTGGAGAATGGGTCTCTAACCTTAATTTATCTCCTTTCAGATATACACACACACTGCCTTCCAAGAGGTTTCCTATTACACATTATGGCATCTGCTTTCATCTGTTTGCCAGCTTTTGCCTACCATCCATCTTTCCCACCCTCTGATAATTGCAGGACTCCCTCACCAATTTCACTCCCTCAGACTGGAGGGGAAGGAGGGGAGTAGAAAAATCTTAAAGATACTAGATTCCAGCAAGTGTTTTGTCAAAGAGAATTACCTCAATAAGGCCTTTTGCAAGCAAAAGACTGGAGAAAGAATTCCCTCCTTCTTAGAAAAGAATCCAAATATGGCATAGATCCATAGGAAAGCAGGCTTGATCACTTCTGCTGCTCAGGGGACCATCTGTTAATTATAGAGCTCACAAAATTTCGTCTCATCACCTCTGTTTGGCTCATGACACAGGGACTGAAATGGGAATACCTATACAGACATTTAGAAAAACTGAAAAATAATAAAAAAGAACTCTAGGAAAAAAAAACAACCCCAAATTTCCTTTAATGTACCTAGTCCATCCCACATATCTCATAAAAATACCTTAAAATTTCTTTGTGCATACTCCTGGAATGGGCTTTGCAGGACACAGGTATCTGCCTTAAACTCTTCCTGACACCTCTGCAGCGACCCACAGCCATCCAGGAGCTGGGTCCTGAGGCTGCTGCCTTTGTGCTGACTTGCTGCTCTCCCAGCTGCCTTCTCTCGCTGCCTTTCATTTCCTACTCTGCTTACCATATTTTTTGAGGTGAGGAATTGCCATCACCACTGCAGGAAGGCACTGGGCAAGCCTGGGGCAGGGGGCTGCTCCTGCAGCGTGGAGAGGCGGTGAATGAAGTGGGCAGTGAGTGGCAGCAGCACCTGGATCACCCCTGCACACAGTCATGCTGTAAGGCAACATGTCTGGTGTAGCCTGGTCAAGTTGTGCCACAGCCTTTGTTTTTTGATCTGCACAAGCACGGGAGGCCATGCGCTGCAACTCTGTGCCACCAGAGCATAAATAACAGGTGGCCTGGAGGCCTGGAGCACTGGCTCTGAGCAGCCCATTCCACCTACAGCCAGTCTTCATATTCAGGGTCCTGGAGCAAAGTCTCCAGGCTGCAGCTTCAACTTTTTCTGATCCACCAAGTCAATTGGATGCACATGCAATCTGGATCCTGAGATTTTATGGCTTTTTAATGAGAAGGTGAGAACTATTTACACTCTGTGTAAGTTCTTCCCTTGAGACAGCAATCCTGCTCAGGGTTAAAGGCCTGCTAGAACTACCTGCCTACTGCATCTTTATCCTCTTCTCCAAGAAAGTACATTAGAGAGCAGAAAGTCAAGCATCTCAGAGTACATCTGGCTTAAAAAACCAGCCCTCTTGCCCCATACCGCTCATCCGTCTGCTCTGATGGCATCAGTGTTGCTCTGAACAGCACTGCAAGTAGTGCTGATTGCAGAGCAGCAGCAGGAAGATGGGAATCATTAAAGCAACTCAGCCAAAGCCCTGTAATTAATTAGTTAGAAAAGCATCTTGGCGTTATTAGAGAGGCCTCAGCAGAGGAAGCGACACCTCTGTTCTAACAGACTCACCTTCCGCCAGAGCTGCTGCTGTGATGTTTGACATTGTGCTGGTGTAAACAGAAATTAGAAGTCAGTGTGACAGGGAGAGGAGCCACTGGCAGGCTATGCCCTTGGCCAGGGCTGTGCTGTGTGCCGGGAGCTTTCCGTGCTTTGCTTGCAGGCAGAAATCAGATCCTGGAAAAAGCTCAGGTAGGGATGATTGCTGCTCAACCAGGAAGACCCTGATTTCTGCGGTGATTAAAAGCAAACCCAGACTTCCCAGGGTACTGAACATGAAGCTGGTTGTCCAGGTGTTTATGATTATAAAGAGCTAAACATGCACAACATTCCAGCCAAGACTCCAGGAACTGGTATCTCCTGGGGTCTAGACACATGCAGGACGCTGCTGTCCCTGGCAATGATGCACAGGCTGGCTGCATGGAGAACTGGGCCATGCCAGAACTGCATATTCATGGCATGCAAATGTTAAGCTACTGCAAACTCCCACAGCTGTCATCAGCACACAGTACCATGGCCATGAGCCCCAGAGATGGAATAACAGCCTATGGGGAGCAGCAGGATGCTGCAAGATCTATGTGTTGCTGAAAATAAGAGCATCAAAAGGAAGATGGAAACACAAGACTAAAATAGTCTTGACTGTTTTAAGGACTCTTAATTTCCTCTGGGGCAGTAGGCCAGGCAGTGTGGCCGGTGCATGGGGCCAGGAGGAGGCAGGAGGCCTGGCTCTCCCACTGACCTGCTGTCATACCTTTGGCAAATCTTTTTTTTTTTTTACCACGTGCTAATTTTGCCCTTTCCCCACTTGGTACTGTCAGCCTCTAGGAATTCATAAGTCTTGAGCTGGGTCTCCAAACACCGTGATTTTGGCTTAAAAATCAAAAGCTATAAGCATATACATATGAATTATGTGCCTTTTTGAGTGGCCTTGTGGTTTCTGACTCTTTACGATCATATTTCCAACTGAGCAGGTCAGATTTTTTTTTTATTATGATTATTATTATTTTAAATGAAAGCCAGGAATTTCACATAAACACAGGGCTCTCGCAGCACGAGTTGGCAGCATTGCCCACCCTTCGTGTGTCCTGCCTGCTTGGACAGGGAGGATCTGAAGCATGGGCTGTCACTGGCCATGTCTGCAGAGCATCAAGCAAAACCTCCCCAGTCTCAGCTGGCTTCCTGAACTTCCCCAGGGCAACTGACAACAACCAGCCATTCCCCAGATGTTTGCAGTGAGGGCAGTAGTTGGCCTAACTCCTCACTTTAGCCTGCATTAGAGCACAGGTAAGCAACAGACTGGAAGTGACCCAGGAATAGGCTCCTGAGGAAGATTTTTGGTGCATCCTACCTTGGCCCTGCTGTGGCAGCCTTGCCAAGGTGCTTCAAGTGCTCTTCAAAGCAGCAGAAAAACTAAGCACTGAGAACTTGTCAGTGCATGCATTTGCTGTTCTCTTTGCTGAGTTTCAGATGAGGTCCTGGGCATACTCTGGGAAGAGGTTTGAGAGGAAGACTGTGCGTAACTGAACTGCTTTTCTCATCCCACTATGAGAAAAACCTCCAGTTCCCCATGTTTTACCTTGCAGATGTGTGGATGTATCATGGGAAGCTCCCTGTCTGTGCAGCTGTCACCAGCTCTGCGATAACAAGAATCATGTCTTTGGCTCTCAGCTCTCAAGCTCATCTCTTCACATTCTGAAGTGAAGATGTTCTCTGAATAGATGAACAAACTGAGATCTTCAAATGAACAACAGATTCCTCCTCAGGTCAGCTTTGCAGAGAAAGCAAATATTTCAGGAGAGTATGGTTACTGCTCATAGCTCTCTGGAGCCAGCCTGCTAACTCCTCTGCGGTGGCTGTAAATCTGATGGTGGTTCAGCTGAAGGACCTCACAGATGCTATTTCAGGCTGATATAATGTACCATAAATGGGATTGAAAGCACCCATCTATAGCAGACAAAGCCTTACTGGTTCATTCAAACACCGAGGAAACCGACCATTGTATATATGCACAGCTGGGATTCATCCAAAAGTGAGTGGTAGCCAAAAGAATTTACACGTTCCCTGGCTGGGGAATATGTTGATTTCAGAAGGCAGCAAAGGTAACACAAGGATAGAGGGAGACTCCCTTGCCTGGTATTCAGTGTTTGAATCTCATCCTTTGACTCACCATGAAAGGGAAGAGTCCCAGAAGGACAGAAGAGCCCCCACCTTATATGATATTCCTCACGTAGAGGCAACAAGGCATTTGGTCTCCCTGGAGTGGCAAGAAAACAGAACTTGCTCTCGGAGTTTCTAGGTGAATTTTAGGTGGTGTCTGTCTAGCTAAAGTGATACATCAATGAACATAATATCACAATCGGCTTGTGGAATGCATTTCTATAAAGCCCTGCAGAGAACCAAGGGGGTTCAGAAAGGTTTGGGCGTGCAATTCATCAGCTCTCAATACAGGAACAGCCATCAGACCCCTGTGTATCGAGAGAGATTAAAAGCAATCACATAACCCCAAATGAACACGATGGCAGGGGGAGCCTGTCTTTACTGCGTGAGAATATGTCTAATTAATGGGGTCAGAGAAAGGTCCCCTGGGGCAGATGGCCACACCAGGGGTACACAGGGTGCCCTGGGAAGCCATGCTCCTGGCAGTGGTCCTACGTGGGCCACAGAACCAGAGGGATGCATGGTCTGATCCTGCCTGGCAGTTTCTGTGCAAAATGGGGCCAATTTGCTGGGAAGCTTCCCACTCCCAAGGAAGGAAGAGGTGGGCTGCGAGTTTAACAAACATTTTGGTATTTGGAAGTCATTCCCAGCTCTCGTTTAACACACAGACTGCATTTCCCGTTGCTAACTGGCAGCAAAGAGCTCATCAACATTTAAATAAGAGGCTTGTTAATGCCAGCGTGAGGCAGGTTTGCATGCCAAGGCTGGCTAAGGTTTCGTGCCAAGGATTTTCTAAGAGAGAATTTCTCTAGGAAACTCCTTTAAAAAGAGGAATTCACTACTGGTTAAAGAGAGTGAGGGCTTAATTTGAAGAGGTGCTGAGCTGGTTAAGTCAAATGGATGGTGCAAGAGCTGAAAGCCTGTGAAAATCAGACTCCAGCTTTTAAATCAATTAACTGAAGAATGGCATGGGGTGTTTTGCAACTGATTATGCTTTCTGCAATGCAGTAACTGAAAGAAGAAAAGGCTACACATAACCACTCCCTTCAGTGCCACTGACTTGCCCATCGATGGTAAATATGCTCAGATGTGGCTTTAAATGCACCTGTTACCTGAGTGTGGGAATATTATGTTCTACAAGTGGCCAAATGTGCCTTAGTGCAGGGAGGATGTGCAATTTGGCCCTGTTTCTAGATCTCAAATGAGTCCTGTAAATCAAAAAGCATTTTTACTCTGGGACTTGGTTTTGAGCCTTCCATATGGAGACGGAGCCCTCCTCTCAGAGCCACTGGAGAAGATGGGTGGCAGTTTCGGCAAAGCTAGAGGGTCCCGTGCTGTATGTCTCTATAACATGGTTTATTGCCTTTCCCTGTTCCGTCACAGAACAGGAGTATGTCCATGGTGTCAGAATGTGCACATGGTAATTGGCTTTTGCTGTAATTAAGTGCCTCAGTGCCAGTGTTTAATCAGCCACCAAAGCCGTTTATTGCCTCATATACGGCTGCACCACGAGCATTACCCCTTAATTAGTTGCTGAAATAGTGATGATTTAGCAGCGTCTTTATAGTTATACTTTAAGACAGTAGATTCAGTCCAACACCAACAATATGGCAAGATAAAAAAGCAGACCGTTCTGCTATGCAATTTGGGTTTATTTATTTGGGCTTATTTATTTTTCCTTACCTTGTGGAAAACAGTGTCATGTGTAACTCCTGGTAACAGTGCACTGGAGGTGGTTAAAACCTGGAAAGCAGTTGCTAATCTCTGTTCTGCTCCAGGGCTGACCTTGTGTATTTTAAGTGGATTCAGTATCAATAAAACATTGTCTCCAAAAACTCTCAGCAGCAAAAGAAGTGTAGGCTTCACTCCCTTTGACTCACCATTACCAGGACTTCCTGGTCAGGCAGAGCAAAAGCAGAGAGCTCCCAGTGTTCCTCACAGGAGCTCCGTGGGGAAAGGAACTCCTTTGTGTCACCGGAGCAGCAGCACTTTGTTTGGCACGACCCTGGCAGGTTGTGAGAGGTGACACTGACAGCAGCAGCAATTCTGACAGCCCCACCCAAACTCCTCTTTCCCCTTTTCCCCGCTTGTTTTTGCAGCCATGGTGGTGCTGCAGGATGCAGCCACTTGCCATTTTGGGGGGAATGGAGCACTGAAAGGGCCCACTCACTGTGTCCATTCATCTTCTCCAGTTTCAGCTGTCTGAAAGGTCTGGTCTAATCTTTCAGAGTCCCTTGACAGTTAATGGCATGAGAGAGACCTCTCCAGAAAGCAGTTCACCCTGCCATGAAGAAGCTGCCAGAGATATGTTGGAGAAATGGCCCTTTGGAAGTGTCCATCTCTTGCAGAGGAAGCCCTGCTGCTCTCTTGCATTGCCCTCTTCCCTTCCGAACTATTATTCCAAACCCTTCCCAGAACACCCACACTGCTTCCTACGACCAGCACTGGGGACAGATTTGTCAGCCTTCTAGGTTTCTTTCCAGCTTTGAAAACCCCTGAAGAAGCTCAGGAAGCCCCTGAAATCTTCTCCACATTGACTAGAAAGGAAAATGAAACTCCTTTTTTGACAGAGAAGTCATACAGGAGGTTAGCCTAGATAAACATCAAGATAAACACCCCAGACTCGCCTTTGTTCAAAGCCAGGTGGTTAAATGCCCAGTAGCCACAGCTGGAGATGGCCACTGCACCAGGAGAACACAGGGGTACGACTGCTTCTTCATTTGACCAGGGACATCACCAACAGAGCCCAACAGTCAGCTCTGCCTCCATCCCTCCCTGAGCCCTGGGACAGCCCCCATTGGCACCTGGATTTAGATACACTTCACTCCCAAAGCTTTCATTGTCTTCAAAGGATTCTGGTAGCCTTTGACTGCAAGAAAAGCAGTGCCAAACTATGGAATTAATAGCTCCCCCACCCTTGGCCCTCGCCTCTGGCCCCCGGCCTGCTAATGCATTTTGATTTGCGTGGGGACAGCGTATCCCTGGAACTTTTCCATTGTAACAAGTTTAGGAAAAAGTACCTTGTGCTATAAAGGAAGTAATAATATCGAGTTTGGAAAACTATATAGCAGTTTGAATAGACTTGAAAGCCCACACCATCACACTCCCTTTACTGCCAAGACAAAGCCTGTCAGACTCCGGTGTCCTGTAGGAACAAGCTGCAGTTTCTCCTTTCCTGAGGGAGAACTCAGGCCCTTCCCTAAGGTCCCCTGGGGAAGGGGAGGAGGAGCTGGAGTGAGGCTGCTGCCTGCGCCTCCTTCCATGGCTAACAAAGCATCCCCTGACAATACATAACCTACAAAAGAAGTCCTTCATTTCCCCTGGTGGCGGGAAAGTAAGGATGGGATTTAATTTACAGCCAAGAATATTCAGTCTGGACAGTAGGAAAGATTGTCCAAGGGTGAAGACAACACTGCTATAGAGAGGACTGCCAGGGGAGGTTGTGGGATCTCCATCTGCAGATGTCTTCAAGGTCACACAAGATAAAATTTTCTTTGGAGTGACACGGAGGGAATGGGTTTAGCTGTACTGTGTGCCTTGGGATCTTTCTACAGCTCTCAAAAACTGTTTTAAGATAACCACTTCTGCTGATAGGGAGGACAGTATTCATCTCATTTAACCCTTAAAGGCATGAAACAAACCTGTCTCAGATGCTTACCTAAAGAAAAGATGACATACCTTCTCCACTGACTGGAGAGCCACCTTAGACAACAAAGCTGTCTTCCAGGCTGCTAAAGTTCATGGAAATGAATCCCACCTTGAAGATGGTCTGAGCAGCTCTGTGCAGGAGATTTCTGAGAGAAAAGGGCTTTTATAAAAAGATCCAAGGATAGAAAGGGTAGAAAAACAGAGGCGATAAGCAGGGTGCAGATATTTAGCATGTATTTTTAGAAAAGCTTACCGGGATACTCTGGATTCCCCACCACATGAAGCATTCCTGTCAGCGAGAGTGTTCAGTGCTGCACCAGGGTCTCTGGCTGAAGAGGTGGAGGTCAGGCTGTGTGGTGATCAGTGATATTTTTTAAGCAGATGGGAACAATCCTGATTATTTACCGCAGTGATAGCCTAGAAACAAGTTTCTAGAAGAGACAGGCTTTGCTAACCACACTTCTTTCTACTCTCCCCTTAACAGTTTGAATAGTGTTCCTCCATTCAGCTGCAGAGCAAGGTGCCTGGCTCTGCTGTCACCCCATCACAACCCAAATTTGAGAACATTTGTGGACCCCTCTGCAGATTACTGCATGGTTTAGGAATTGAGTGCTCTCCCCTGCAAAGACACCCATTTTTAGGAACAGTGCAAAATTCATCAAGAGATGGCCAGTACAACAGGGGGAAGCCTCTCTTGGGACACATTCCTAGCATCTTTACCCAACAATGAAACAGGCTCTTGAGTTAGATATGCTGAGGAGCCACACAATGAAATTTTGAACCTAAAAGAGAAAAAGGTGGAGGATATGAAGCATAATTGTAGGTGGAGGTTGGGAGAAAGTAAATACCATTCGACTTGAAAAAATAATTTCACACACTAGCAAACAAAAATGAAATTTATAAGAAGTTTATTGGATTGGTACAATGTAATAAAAAAGCATTTGTGATACTTCTTCTGCAAAGAAAAAAGGCATCTGGCGATTTTGCATATTTATTTTCCCTTACAAAACATTTGAAAAGCATAACTGATAAAAAGGATAACAACTGAAAGAGCAGAGCAAAGAGGAAAATACATCTCAATATAATTGGATAATGCATAATAAAAATACAGAAAACACATGCTTAAAACAGCTTTCATTCTCTTACTGTAAAAAGTCATTTTACGTGTTGAATAAAAAATATATGCCGGTTGCTCTGAAAATTGCAGTTTAGAAGAGGTAACTAGCTGAGAACAAAATATATATATCTATATATATTTATAAATATAGAAAATGTGTATATGCTGCATCTGTCCTCAGAACAAATTGGAATAAATGATTTTCAATTCATGCACACAAGTTACCAGAGAAAAAACTTCATTTATTGCCTAGCAGATCGATCCTGTAAGGTGCTGATTGCATTTCCTGAGTGCTCTCAAAGCCGTATGGAAGTAGTCAGTGAGGGAGACAAGTGGCCTGATGGGTTCAGTGACAAGGGAGGCTACTCAGCAGCTCACAGGAGGTGCGTTCAGCATTCACAGGAATTGGGAAAATTCCAATGGCAGCAGGATTAGGCCTCTCACAGACTTGGGTAGTGCTTTTGCTCAGCAAGGAGTAAAACCCTGGTACCCCCAAGCTCTGATGGACAGGAGACCAGTCCTAAAAGCTCAAGTAATGTTACTTCATTAGGATCTGAGGGCATAGAGTGTGCAGCAGAAGCATTCCTCATGCAGGGAATGCTTCCTTGTGCCCCTCCTTGCCCAGATCCCTAGGCTAGTGATTCACATTTAAAAGGAACATGCTTCCCGTACCACTGAGAGCTTCTGTCTGCTGACACTGGACAAGGAGGAGCATGGCCAGTCACGCTCCCTCCCAGCTGCAACAAAGGCAACAACACAAAACCTTCTCCATCTCAAGGGCTAAGCCAACAACTATGATGAAGCTGAAACACCACCTCAAACCACTGTGAATTACTGCACATCCAGTACAGATCATCCCCGGTGAACCCTTGAGCAGACAGGTCTGCAGCAGGCTGGGATAGGCCAAAGCATAGCAGCTATGTAGGACAAATACATTCCTGGGGGCACTTCCTCCTTGCAGTCTGAAAGAGCTGAATCATTCTCCCAGCCTTTAGGGGGCTCTCCATGGGGCATGTAGCCAAGAGGAATCCTTCTGGAGTGACCTATGTGTGCTTCAGACCCCCTTGTATCAGCCCACAGGTAAAGCCAGTGTGAGAGATTGGGCTCTGAAACACAACAAACCTCTGCTGTTTGTTCTGTGCTGGAAAGTGTCTTTACTAAAACAGCAGAATTAGTACTCAGGGTCTCTCATTTGACTGCCTGGAGGGAAGGCACTGGAGGCTGCTCTCCAGTCTCACTGACTGTCCAAAACACAAGCTGTGGCATGGGGAAGTATAGGACCATTAAGGAAGTTGATGCCTCACCAAGGCAGATCCTTTCTAGCAAGACTGTGAGAGAAAGTCCAGGCACTACTTTGCTCTGCCCATACCTCTACCAATACTCAGCTCTCATTCTCCAGAGGGGGAGAGGAGGTCACAGTGGTGCAGTACAGAGTGTCAAAACATCAAATCTTTCCCTTTACCACATTTCCAGTACATCTCGCATTTCCTGTCTGATCACAGCAGGGAAAAGTTTGCTAAAACGTGACTTTGAGGATTGAAAATGAGAGCATTTCAGCCTTTTTAATACAATAGCACCAATCAAACTTTGGTTCACCCTCCGGATTTTCTCTTCTAGCATTAGATAAAAAATGAGTGATGGAGATTTTATAAGAGACAATATTAAGGGAATAAATTCTTCAGATATGAATGACTCTGGAGTTCTGATCAGGAAGAGATGTTTGAGATAAACCCAAGTACCTCTGCTACAGAACAGCTGCCCACCAGACAACAGGGTGTGTAAAGCAAGACAAGCTGTACTGGTGGCATAACCCATTGCTTTGCTTATCCCCATGGAGAACAGATGCTCCGCATTAGCCTCTTGCTTCTTTTCTCCATCACCCTGCTCAGCACTAGGACTGTTTCTCTGCTGCCCATAAAGGAGCACGGCAGGTTTCTGAAAAGGCACACAGTGAAGAAAGTGGAATACACTTTTTGTAAAGGCAGCTGTGTCAATAGCCTACTTGTCACCTTGCTGGTTGTTCTGCTGAGATGCTTGTCAGGAGCTTAGCTACTTAGGCACATTAGAAATACTACTTTTTAGATGGATAAAGCAAAGAACTAGATCAGACTTGGGGGACAAGGCACAAAATGTCCATTTGACAAACTGAAATGGGTTTCCAGCCCACACAGAGCTGTCAGTAAAGCACTGGCAGATGCAAAAAAGTGCCCCAGTTCCATATTTTCAATGGGTACCATCTCAACACAGTTGAAACGCAAACTACAACCTCCGGCTGTGCATTTCAGTGCAAACTGCTCGTATCTCATGCAGCCCTGAATGAAACATTAGCACAAAGGCAGCCTAATTGGAACAGGATCTTCTCCTCCCTCCCTGCAAATCCTCATCATTGCACACAATCCCAAGGCTAATGGCAGAGGGAAAGCAGCTGATTCTGGCAAAATACTCGCACTAGGAAGGCAGGATCAGGATCAAGCCCTAGGCTGGACGCAGCTCACCATGGGGAGCAGCACTGGCTGTGCAGAGGATGAGGTTGACCTTGCTCCCTTAGCAGGCCTTCCGCACTCTCATGCTGCAGCAGTGTGGAGATGTGGAGCTGGAGGAAATGTCTGCAGAGGAGATGCTGGGCTCTGGCTTAGTTTAGGGAACAGTGGGTGTAATTTTTCTCCTTGGCCACCACCAAAGAAGATTATAAGAGCAACAAGAAACTACGCTGAACGGCCATCTCCCTTACATTTTGAAATCTAAGCATTTCCCCCAGTGAAGGCATTCCTCTCATGCAGAGTTCCAATTTTGAAAACCTCTCTATATTGGAACTGGAAACTATTCTGATTGCATTTTTTGGTTCCAAATTCTAGGTAAGCTCTCCTAGAGTGCTTCATTCAGTGCCCAGACCAAAGTGGCTCCATACCCTATGGGGACCAGGGCAAGACTACTCAACAAATGAAAAATAATGATACCATGAAAAAGCACATGGTCCTGATTACCGAAAATGCTGAATAAGCAAAGCTACTATGGAACAAAATCAGCAGGAGACATAGGAACAGCCATTAAAATAAAAAATCAGAGCAATTCTGCCCTTTATTTTCATGCCACGTTTATTATTTTCACCTCTCTCTTCTCACAGATGAAATGGGGCAGGCCAGTTCTTTTTCCTATTCAAGCTGGCTTTGCTCTCTGGGCTGTCACGCTGCTGGCACAGCCCTGCGGAGACAGGACTTCCCGCACTTCAGGGGAATGCTGAACTGGGGCTATTTTTTAAACATCAAACTATTTCTGTTCACTGTACACTCTGCTTCCAAAAATAAAACAAGCATCAAAGTCTTTAAACAAGCAGACGTACCCTTTAAAGTCTCATAACAATGTTTTAAACCTGGGGTAGGAGGGATGGGAAGGGGACTACATTTTCCTACTAATTGGAAATAATGAAACTGATGTTTGTGGATATGAAATGCTGGGTAATAACAAATCAAAGGTCTGTTGCTGAGCCTGTTCTGCCAGCCAGCCTTTGTGAGAAAAAGAGAGCAAGAAACGTTTTTTTCTTCACACTGATGAACTTAAAATGAAAGCAGGGGCAATACATTGGAGGGAAAGGGTAAACAGGTACAGGGCATGGAAATTATTTGCCTGCAGCAACCACAGAAGTAGGCAGAAAAATGGCAAAAATAATGTCTCCTTATTCCCTTAGCCCTGGTTCCTAAAACTAGTTTGGGAATGAACAGGGGGGAAGGGGAGGAAGGAGCAGCAATTTGAACACAGCAGATGCTCCAGTTAAACCGTATCTTCCCAAAGAGGAACCGAGGGTGGGGGCAGGGGAGATGGCTATTATTAATGTCCTTCCGTATATAGCAAAGCAGACATCCTGCATAATGGCAACACAATACATCAATAATAGCCCAAGAATAGCTTCCTACCGGTTTTTTCCCCCTGACAGTTAGAAACATAAAGAGAAAAATCAAGCTGCTGAGATAAATAGCTGAGTCTCCACCCCCACCTCAAATTGCCTTGGCATATTTTAAGAGATAAATGGTTCTATGAGAAATTTAAATAGCTTTCTCTTTTCTTTTTTGGCAGCTGCAGGAACTGGGTCAGGTGTAGAAATTATTAATTTAGAAGCCTGAAAAACCCATGTTTGAAACTAAGTTTTTTTTTTTTTCTTTAAAGCATCAACTTTCTTAGAAGCAGAGTTACAAAAAATTAAAAAATAATTTAGGGGTATTTTTTATACCAAAGTCAGGTTAAAAATAATGAAATATCAGTGCAAGCTGTAGAAAAGCGACAATTTGTTTAACAGTTTAATGGACATTAAAAGTATCCGTAGTAGATTGTTAATGGGTTTTTTTGCAGAGTACAGTATTTGCCTAATGGCTTTCATTCCTCTTCATCAAACACAGCACTGGGAGTCTGCCTTGAGGAAAAAGACCGGGGGGCACCATTCTGTAGCTTTATCCAAAGTTTAGTGCATGTTTCCAAAGAGACAAGAGATTACTGCCAAAGTGACCAGCACCAAACACTCCCACAAGGAGCCCATTATTTACCTGCAGGTCTCAGACCTGACACCCCAGGGAGCTCCTCTGCTTGAGGCTGTGCTTGCTGGTGCTCAGAGCTGGTGAACTCGGTACTGAACCACTTGTAAATCACTGCCTTCACCCACCCACTCAAGTTACTCTTGCTTTACACATTGATAGCAGGATTTGTAACACAGCTTCTCTGCACGATGCCAAAAGCCATCTTCCTCCTCATGCCATATGGGGAAGGATCTCTTTGCAGCCATAAAACCTTGAATCTTACAGAAGAAAAAGGTCAAATCCTGTAGGAACCGCTCTGAGGAAAGAAATGCTGATGAACTCCCTCACAGGAGAGTACACTAGTTAAGACCTGTAAAAGGTTCAAATTTCCAGTCCTACAAAGAACTCTGAGGTCTTGAAAGATACCCAGTTGGCAGGCAGCCCACTTCCTCTGTTGCATGGCTGGTAAAATCCTCCTGCTCCTTGCGCTCTGTTCTGTGTCCCAAATCAGGCGGATACCTGAGAGGGAGGAGGACTCCCTCATTTATACTCACTGCACCTCGCAGGGCTCACGGCTCGTGCTCTCCTTCCCTTAGTGACCAATCAAAAATTTAAAAAGGTGACTAAGAGCCAGATGTAAATAGAACTGCAGTGCCTAGAGAGTCAGAGCACAGATAGGATCAGAAGACAGACTGTAATTACAGGCCCTGCTACTTATTACATAGGCCAGTTGGGCTACATGAGCTTTGGTGGAAACTTCCTGTGCAATTAATACAGGAGAAACAGAATACTTTTGCAATCACTTTTCTAGCTTTCACTGTGGGGGTCCAATCCTGCCATCCTGGATTAGCTCTAATCATAGACAATCTTTCTCTGCATAAAATGAAGGCATCTGTTCTGTAAGACTAACAAAAAAAAAAAAAAAAAAGGACAAAACGCTCATTGCAAACCTACACCATGCAATCAAGAAGGAAAGGAAACCGATCCTGATCCCCCCCAGATTGTAATCTGACAATGTTTTCAAGACATCTGGCAAAAAGGAAGAAGAAAGAAGAATGCAATAAAATATTTAAAATCCTATTTCTGTCAAGAATACATGAGAAGAGAAAGGTGAGTTTGAAAGGGCTGAATTATTTGTAAGGTAAAACCTGAAAGCACCACCTTTTGCATAGAGGCATGAGGTGCCCTTGGCCCGAGCCAGAGCGGTCCTGAGAACAAATACCAGGCACTGATTCAACAGGGACTGGTGTGACAAAGTCAAGGCTGGGTGCGAGCAGGACCAAAGCACTGTCCTGCAACACCCTGGCATGTACCATGGGACATGGAAGGGGAGGCAGTGTGTTGATAATACAGCAAAATACCTGCGTCTTTGCAGCCCATAACTGATCCTCTTCATCTAAAGCTTGAATCAGATTTTCAAGAGCATGAGAAATGGAGCATCCCCAAGGGAGGATTTCTCCTAAAGGCACTTCTTTTACTGCTGCGATTCTCACCAGAGACTTCCAAAGAAGGGGAGACTGCCCTGTGAGATCTGAGATGCAGCAAATGATGCCGCTTTGCTCCTGCACCCAGGATATTGCCCTTTCCAATCTCAAAATCCCAGTGGTGTGGAGCACCTTTGCAGAAAGATCTCATCTGGGCCTGACCACTGGACTGATCCCAACCTCATCAAAAAAAGCAGGCACAGAAAAGGGCTGGATGTGCCCAGCTTCATAAGGAGGGAGCCCCCAAGCAGATACTCAGGAGTTCCAATGCTCAGCTGAGCCTTTTTCTGGGTCACATCCACCTGCCTGCTGTACAGTCCCAGTAGAAACCATACCAGACTTCAGGCTGGTCCTGGGCATACAAATGGGACCAAGATGGTACTGAAAACGCTGAAACAAGAGACACTTTGGAACAAAACTGGCACAGCCACAATCCCCACAACGGTTGTGTAAGACAGAGAGAAAGAATCCCTAGAATGTATTTATCAAAAGCCATTTTATGCAGATTTTTCCTTCTGAATATTTAAAACATGGTGAATATTAAACTTCAGAGATTCTTAATATGTTCCAAAGCCCCACGGACCTTTGAAATGCTAGCTCATCAATATGCAACATCTAATCTTGTCAGAAAAAAAAAAAAAGAGGGGAAAAAGAAAAGCTATTCATCCTCTGCACACAGAGGTTACAGTGAGAATCCAGAGGAAAATAAAAAACCAAGCAACTTCCAGCATCTTATGCAATAGGTTAAATTTACTCTGGTTGGGAAAGTTTCACTTTCTGCAAGAGAGAAAGTGCCTGTACGTGCATAGCTACTGGAAGCTTCTTCTGAAGTGTGAGGCTGAAACTGTGTAGCTGGATTACAGTAAGTAGTTTATTAAAAAAAACAAGGCTTGTGGCTTTGCATCCTGTTCCAGTCCAGTGTAGTCTCAGGATCCCCTCTCCAAAGGCCAGCAGACAGTGCGCCACCTAAAAATCCATTCTAGTCCAAAATGCTGTGGTTGAAATGGCTTTGCTTGTTTATAAAGTTTAGTGTTTCGTATCGCTTGCATCTGACCTTCAGCAGAAAGAAAAGCTCAGTTAAATTGTGCAAATATGTACCAAATGGGAGCAAGGGAAGGCAGCCAAAAATGCTGCATGAGCTTTTGCAGGGCTGCAGCCTTTTAGGAGCACCAGTTAGATGAACTGGATGAGAGGCCAAATTGATTTAGGCTCCAGGCAGGAGCTTAAAACACCATGACATCCAAATTCACAAAGAAAATGTTCTGTTACTGCAACCCCAAATTTCCTGCACATGAAAACACTGTTTTCTTTCATCTTTAGGAGATGCTCGTTCTGTAATCCGACATTTAAAAATGAACAAACAAACAGGAGTCAGCTGACAAAGGATTCTTGCTGGTGAATGGAAGTAGGTCACTCTGAGTATTTAGCCTTTACAGTCTGGCTTAATATTAGTGTTGTACACAGAGCAGTAACAAAACTGCACTGGAGACAGGGAAAGACTCTAATTTTGTCTTTTCTGTGAAAATTAGCATTAACGTTCTGCATTAATGTGCAATGCCTCCCCAGCACCCGATATCTGGTTAATTAAAAGAAAAACCACAACCACAAAGCAAACCACACACTAAATTAAACAACAACAAAAAACCCTTACTGGTCAGCCTGCATTTAAAGACATCTCAGTATGAGTAATTGGGGAGAGAGGAATTTTCCTGAAGGAACATAAAAGAAAATGAAAGCTCTACATACAAGACCAAATAAAATCTTCTGTCTCTCACAAATGCAAATTCTGGCTGCCCTTTTACACAAACATATTAAAGGGATAAAACTGGAGGGAAAAAATAGAAGAGGAAAAGCTAATAAAATCAATTTTTGAGAAAAAAATATTTAAAAAACAAACTATCCTTCAAACATATTTCTTCATGGTAAATCCCTGCAATCATGTGGTTCTAAATTACATGGTTAAATATGACTGAAAAAGTAAGGCACAATTTCATAATCATTTTAAAAGCAATAATTATAACAATTTTCTTTGATATCCATATGGCAGGCCACTGATACTAAGGACACACAAAACTACTTGATTAAAGATCTGAACAAGTTTTTCCAACTACTAGCTAAGACTCACAATACCTCTGTGAAGTAAGTAAGAAACCATCTTCACTGCAAAGATGAGTGCATGTTGAGGACATGGAGAAAGCAGGTAAGAGAGAGGCCGTGGGCAAGAGGAGGCCGAGGCAGGAAAGCAGAGATACCCCAAGTGTGATGTTCCTGGGGAGGGACTCTAACCCCTGGAAATGTAAAGGTAATGCCACCACCCGGGGCTTCTGTTTCCTTCCTCATTTTCTAAAATATTTAGGTAGGATGTGAATACTGGACAAATAGCAAAATCTTAAAAAAAAAAAAAAAAAAAAAAGAGAGAGAGAGAAAAAGAATCTCATTGTTTTAACTGGATGCTCTTGCTACCCGTGATAAACCCTGTGCTTCCACACGTTACACGAAGCCAAAGAGACCAGGGACACGTAGTCAGGAATAAAGGCCAGTGGGATATAAGTAGCAATAGTCAATATTGCCTGTATTTCTACTCAGTTATAGCCCCACAAACACCTGACATGTGCACGCCAGACTGCTCTGCAAGGGTGGAACTTAGTTTTTTTGAGACCACAGCAGAAAATTTCCAGACTGAAGTGAGAGCTGCTCCTCAATGTCCACCAGGAAACCTACTGAGGTTATGTTTTTTCTCTTAGATTTTTAGATGCTGGAAGAATGTTATAGTTTCACAGGTGTAAAGTCTCTTCTCTCTCAGGCTCCAAATGCCAGCTGGGCAACCAACTGTTGCAAATTCAAACTTGAAATGCTGAGGAAGACGGGCAGTATTTCTAGAAATGTTTAAGGAAAAATGCCATTCCCAAGCCCAGAAAGGAGATGAAGTTCAATCAACATCTCTTGATCTTCATGGCAGTTGCCATAATGTGCTTATATTCTTCAGTAATTTCATGGGAATAAACCAAACAGAAAAAGACCCCAAGATAAAAACAAAGAAGAAAATTGCAAATGCCACAGAAAAAGACACTGGCAGCCCCTACAGCCAGCCACTCCATGGCTTTAAGACGGATAAGAGAATGAATCCAACAGAAGTAACACTGTTATTTTAAGAGTCACATTACTTGGATTGTTCTAACAAAGGAAACAGTGACTTCAAAATTAGCAAAACTAGTTAAAAATAGGGAAAAAGCATCTTGAGAAAAGTTTCAAAGCTTTTTTTAAATTTCCCTAGGTCCAATATTGAACCATTTCCCAAGAACACATGCTTGGTTTTAAGTAGAATTTTTATCCAAAGAAGTTTTCAAAATTGTCACAGATACTTCAATTTACCAGCAGAAGAAACCCAAGAACTACAAAAAATTGTGAAAGAAGACATGGATCTTTGAGAAATAAAAGTATTTGTTAACAATTCTGAAATTTAGTTAGATAAAAATTCAGTACGATTTTAATCATAACAGCAAAAACAAATCTCAAAAAAATGTAGTGGGTAACACACTGTAAAAAAGGGAGAATTTCTCATTTAAAAAATAGCCCTTCTGATATCACGTAATTTAGTGTAAAAATTGGAACTAGCTTTACCTGGAAATAGTGTTCTCACAGCTCTCTTAGTCTATATTTTACTAACCTTTAGGTTATGGAGCAGTTCCTGCCCTCCTTCCACAACAAACCCTCAGTTACCATCATTGGTGTTTTCTCGTCGGAATTTCACCACAGTGGGATTGTTCAGCACCCCCTCTCCAACAGCCCCAACCTGCAGTGCTGAACCTGTACGAGGTGTTGTCCACCCAGCCTGGTGAACAAACAGCAAATCAACCTTGAGACCCACCTGCAGGGACCAGACACCAACAGACACCAGTCATCAACTCAAACCCTTTCTGAGCCACTCAGCGCAAGCACCAGGTGTCTAACATTTATCCTTGACACAGGATTTCTCTCATGAACCTTCTCTTGGGTCCTGTTATCCCTTGCCTTCCAGACTTCCTCAAAATCAAAAGGAACCAGTATTTATCAAACCTAAGCCAGGCTTGAACTAACCATGGCCAGGCAGTAGCCGTAACAGGTCCAGAGAGATTTCAGACAGACTTGTCGCATATTCTCTTTAACAACCACCATTTCTTTTAAGGCATTTTTTTCTCATTCTTCTCAGGCACATTTTGCTGATAGGCAGGAAGTCAACTTAAGGCTTATGTTTTGTGAAAGCCTCACTCCTGCTATCAGGATGAACACTATTATGTGGAGTGATACCAAACTCTTTGGTACACCCACACCTCTATGATTAAGTCATTACCCAAGTGTTTTGCAGCCATGATAAAAATCTAAGAATTAAAATATTAATAAAAAAAAACAAATCCAAAATTAAAGGTGCATTATCTGATAGGCTAAAGAATTAGTGTAGCTTTCTGTTTTTAAAAGCAATGTTCAATGAATAAAATAAGTGACAATAAAACCATCACATTCACAAAATACTAGTGTTAGCCTTGGGGATATGCTTAAGGATTGGGCTGTAACCAAGGCAACCCAATCTCCTGGAGAAAGTTTAAGTAGACAGTTTTAAAGCCATTGCTCAAAGAAACAGTAAATCTGGCTGTAGGGCTACTTGTGACATATGGAAGGTGCCACAGCCACCCAACACAAAGCACTCATCTTGTTACAACTCAGCCTCCTGTCATCCAAATGTTACATTCGATCAGCCGTAGGTGTTCTCCTGCAGTTGGCATAAGAGTGACACAGAAGCCATTTCATGTGTTCTGGGTAATTTGATAGAAATTCGACTGTGCCCACATCCTACCCAGATCAAACCTGTATAATCAGGTGATAAAGAACCAGTCTGGTATTAATGGCTTATGTCACACCATGCAATGGCTTTATGTCTGTGCTTAAACAAGCCCCAGGGACTTAAATATTTTGCTAAATTAGAACCTGATCCTGGGCCCTGTCTGGCCACACAAATCATGGGATCAGGCCCTACTTGCCAACAAATGCTATACAAAGACAAAGCAGCAGAAGCAGAAACTGCAGAATTGAAAAGAAATATTTGTGTCATCTTCCAATTCTTTCTGAAAGGAACAGTTTGGACATTACCACAGCCACAGATGATGTGAATTTTTGTCATGGCTAAGAAGTCCAGCTTAAGAAAAGCAAGGTCTCTTTGGCAAAAAGACTCCTTCTTTGGAACAGATAAACATGATATATTATGAATATGTGATAAATATTGTGATGAAGCCATATCCCAGTGGTTCTTAATTGCAGTGCAATTGAGATAAATCCCACCAGCATTTCTTAATTAAATCCCAAAGCATCAGAGGAGAGATTTCCATATACATGTGGGTGATGAGAGCCTCTGTGATGTCTATACAATACCTTTCAAACATACTTACAGAAATTTTGGAAACACAAAACCACACAAAATAAAGAGAGTTTTGGACACTCATTCCTTCCAACAGGCAGATGGCTTTGGTGCTAAGGGGTGAAAAAAACCCCATCATAGTACCTTTGCACAGATGTGTCAGGTCTAGAAACCAGCCACAGCACCTCAAACATCAGCACTGTTCAATCTTTGTCAATCATATTTCATCCATGAAGTATTTAATGCTTGAAAAGTTTGGCTCTCACCTCCCTGCATGCCAGCCCAACTCACCACAGCACTCTCATAACAAAGAGGATTCAGAGATAGATCTCCTGGCTGGCCATATACATTGAAATGGGCTGGAATTCCAGGCCTACATACCAGCAAACTTTTCTGGAAAGAGAAAATAGAGCTCCAGAAATCAGTAGTTTGGGCTAGTCTGTGACTAGTTTAATTCCCATAATGTCTCTGGGAGAATGCAAAGAAGCTCTCTGATGCAGAGGGCAGAAGACAAGGAGCCATATGACTTGCTCCAGTCCAGCCTGTGGCAGGGCTGTAAAAGGCCCAAAGGCTCTGAACTTGAGTCTTCCTTAGTCTAGGCCACATTCTGCTGGAAGGCCCAGCAGCTTGTTTCCCTCAATTACCCTAGTGTTATTCAGGAGAGTCTCATCAGCCACTTGATTTAACACTCACAAGAGCAAGGAAGATCAGAGCTACGTTTTCTGCCTGAAGAATGGCTCATTCTGCACCCAAATGCATCACATCATCACTTGTGCTTGTATCCCAGCACTGACCTCCCCTGTTTTTGTAGGGTTAGTTCAAACTAGATTTGCTCAGTATTTACGAGGTTTTTTGGATTGCTGATGGTGCAGACTGCGTGTCAAGAAGCGAGCTCAGAAGGACCTTACATGCCACAGTTCAGGGAGCAGGAGCCCAGGTGGAACCTGGTGGGAGCCAGGGTGCCAAAAAATCTGTTTACGTCTGAGGCAGTAAAATTCTTGCAGGCCAGGGTAGAAATCCAGTATAAAAAGTCAAGCTGATTTACCTGTGGTGGTAAAGGAAATCTTTTGCTCAGTGATGCCACCCTTCTATAAAGAAGGATTCATTTCAAGCTGTGAATTTTGGGAAACTTCCCTGACACTGGTGAAGTCTGCCAACATATAAACCATGTAAGGAATGGAGGTTTCAGACTGGTATTTCTGCATTTGAATTTACCACATGCAGCTGAAGCTACTGAATATCACAGTGCTCTTCCAGAAAGGTTAGTGCTAAATTGAAAGGAAATGCACCATTTGCAGGAGCTGCAGTGTCACATCACAATTTTTCCTTTGTTTCCTATCAGTTCAGCTCATCTAACTTTTCTCTTCAGCATTAGTGGATATAATTATTCTCTGTAACAGAAGCTTGATATAAAGAAGAAAGCACCACATTCTTATTGTTTTTCAGTGGGATGCATGAAAAAAATTTTTAGAACTTATTCTTGAAAACTGCCAGTTTGTCACTTATATGGTCAATCAGCCTGCAACTGTTTCAGTTCTGCCTATAATTTAAGTGCAAAGAAAGGTATTTTCCTTGATTACATCTGCAAATAAGATACTAACGTCAATTCAGTGATATGAAAATTACTCCCTCACTATGTAATTTGCACCTTAGTTATTATGGGTTTCATGAACAAGACTATTATAGCTGCTCAGAATGCCATGGATTTCTAATTTTTTGATTTGTTTTTAATTAACCAAACTAAAAAAACCCCAAACCCACGATCATGTGAAAAAAAAAGGATTATCTGTGCCCAGGTTTTATCTACCTTGGCATATTTATTAATTCTGGACTAAGGATGAAAATGCTGCTGCTGGCCCAGCACTCTACTACCATGAATTTCACCAGAGACAAATTATAAGTGGCTAGGATGAAAATGGAAGAGAAAAAAAATTGCCTGCTTTCTGGAATGGCATAGTGAAGGCCTTAATACCTTCTTTAGCTTTCTTAGGATGACAACTGAACATGTATTTAGGAGGATCTTTTTTGCTGTTGTTGAACAAAGATCTGATTTTTTTTACTGAAAACTACAGATCATGTGTGTTAACATCAGAGAAATGTGTATCATCCCAAAGCCTGATTCAATCCTTGTTACTGTTGAAGGAAAATCCTCCCATTGCAATAACAGGAGATGGAACAAGACATTATTGCTTCAATGTCTATCCAGAGACCAACACTGCCAATGGTCCCTAGAATGGGCTGTATGAGAGAGTGGCGTAAGATTTTTTTGAGCATTGCTTTGCACTGCAGCTCTGTGTAACCACTTTTATCTTTTTTTAACCACTGGGATTTCAGAAATGTGCTTCCAGCCCCACATCCCTTAAAAATCTTCTCGATGGCCATGACTGGCTTATGCCTCTGGTAGATCAAAAGCACATTGTGTGTGTAGTGTGTGTGTAGTGTACAGTGTGTGCAAGCTCACATCTTTCTGTGATTGCTCATACATTGTGAATTGGAAGCATCACTACTGAATAAATTTATGCAATAGCTAAGTAGACTTTCATGAGTAAAAGAAAAAACCCTATTGAACTGGAAGGGAATGGAGACAAGTACGGGCCTAAGAAATAACCAATCTGTGTCCTAAGGATATAAGGTCACACCTACACTCAGGTGCAGTACAGTTGCAGTTGCACTGTTTATGTTAATGCTGGGTCTGCTCTCATACCTTCTAGGTCAGTGGAGCTACTTCTGCTGGTGACACAGATCCTATTAAAGTCAAAGGGAAGCTCCCCATGATTTCAATGAGAGCTGGTCAGGTTCTCAAAATAACTTGGGAGAAATAACTAGCTCAGCCATCTTTCACTCTCTACCTTCATGTACTTATGAAACAGGAATCAAACACAGAGGCATAGTTAGGACCATGTTCAGATCTCCTTCTACAGGCAGATAACTTAGGTGCTGTGACCCTTAACTCCATCAGCTGCAGATACAGCAACTGCTCTGACTCACTCACTGCCCTCCTGAACAGTTGTGTCTAAATTAGGTGCCTGTCATGGGCAGTCTGAACATGGCCTCTCAAACTGCCCTCTTGTTCCAAGGCCTTCCAGTTTTACTTTTTTTTTTCTTCTTTTTTTTTTTTCTTTTCTTTTTTTCAATAACAGAGATTCAGACCCTAGGCTGGAAAGAAATCATGCAAAGCTTGTGCAATATCCCCCAATGGGCATCCTGGGGAGGGTCACAGTTGATACTCAGAGATCAGTGCTGGCCTTGGCAGTCAGAGCCTGGATCCGAGCAGAGTTGCAGGTCTTGCAAAGGATGTGCCCGTCCAGAGGGTAACAGCCCTGATTGTCTCCTTCAGACAGGAGGCCACCACAGTCCTAGGAAATAAGTGAACAGGAAGAGCAAAGTAAATAAGAAAGAGCAAGATTAAGCAAAGAATCTATTAGTCAAAGAAACTCTCTCCTCACTCTCCACCTTGTAACAGGATCCAGCCTGAGTCAGCGCAAAGCATGAAGCTGAGGTACGTGATGTCTTTTACGATTAAGCCATTTTCTGATAAGGGACAATGCTGCAGAGAAGATGGGTTCTCAAGCTCTCTGCTGAATTTAATCCAATTGAAAATAAAAGGAGATTATTCCCTTCACATTTCTCAGGAAGCAAAGGTCTTTAGCAATGGAGAAACATCAAACTGAAGCACATATTTATTAATTCAAAAAAAGATAAAAAAGAAGCATCACTGGGAAAAAGTTTGGTACCAATATAAGACCATAGGTAATCTCCTTTGGGAGAGTTAATGCCACAAAGTTACAGCCTCCATTCCAGGGGTGGCAGCTAAGTGAAGTCCCTGCCTGTTTCCCCTTACCAGAACTGTCACCTGTGTTTGTACTACAATTGGCCAGAAAGGTTGTGGCTACAAGGAGGATGTCAGACAGGCACACAGAAACCCCACTACACGGCCCCCAAACCTGTTCCAGAGATCTCAGCCCCTAAACTTATAAGGCCAAGTATAGCTGCTAGGAAAGTTGGGCACCATCCCGCACTGTGTGATCAAGCAATCACTTGGCCCAGGACCACTGATGGACACAGGGGTGTGAAAGCCTGGGTATCTCAGCAGCCAGCATGGGGACATGCTGTATGATGAATTAGGCTCTACAAAATTTAGTGTAGGAATCCCCCAGGATCTTAAAAAATAATGGGCCTAAGCAATGGGCCTGATAGGTACCCCAAAAGCCAAGGTCAGATTGAGAATTGAACCAGATGCCTCAAGTTTCAGCCTAGACCTTTAAACCTTAGTCCATCCTTCTTTCCAATTAAAGTTATTAAAACCTGCAACTGCAATAAGAAATATATTTGGTCTCATTTTCTTACCCTGCCATCTAGCTGATGTATTATCCAACAAGTAACACTAGCACTGAAGAATTCTTGAAGGTTCCCTAACACAGCTGTTCCCACATTCTAATTGCTTTAAGGTGATTTTTATTCTCTGTCTTCAGATTCTTACGATCAAAATTACATGAAGTGTGTAATGAAACTGAACAGGAAAAGTAGCACAAAAAGCACTGCACAAAACAAGAATCGTCATGTTTATGTGTCCATTAAAATTCTTCAACCCAGAACCATATGCTGAGTTTCCTGTACAATGTTGCTCAAATCCTAACATGCATTAGCTTTCATTTGAAGAACATAAAGATGAGCTACGTTTGTGTCCTGGCTATAATTTATGAAGTTCTCAAGTATTAAGCCCTAATTTGCCTAAGTCACATTCTTTTGCTCTCCTAATGGACCTGTTATAAACAAGGGACCTGATTTTCCTCTCATTTGTGCTGATATAAATGACGAAAAATTCCTTGCTTGCTGAAGTCAGGGAAGAAATTTTATTGTAGAGCCAGTGTTACAATAGGGTATGCCTGTCGTGTGAGCAACATGAGGTGGTGATGAAGTTAAGCCAACCTTTGCTTCCTGTCCCTGCAGTGAGTGGAATACCAACCTCGCACCGGTAGCACTGGACATGGAAGTCACGATCCAGGGCAACAATGCGTACGGTCTCCTCTTGTCCCGGGGCCGGCATGATGGGCTCCTTACACACAGAACACCTCGGGGCAAATTTCCTGAGGAAGGAAGAGACAGTCACAGTCATCCTCAAACTTGGAGCAAAAGGTTTTGTTAACTGGACCAGCCAGCCAGAAATGTGTGCCTTTGTACCAACACACACACACATGTATGTGCACACACAGCATAGGCTGGAGCTCTATACAGCTCCCTCCTTGGAAAAGCAGGCATGAGCACTTTAGTCTTACAAGGCAATTTCAGGCTTGTAGGATATTAAAGAGCATTTATTAGGAGAGGACTTAAAGAACTTCTGACAGGAAGCAAAGCATATTGCCTGCCCTAATTAACAGCTAAAGTGCCTGTTGAATGACCATCAGTTGTGGCACCTATGCACTGCCACAACCCTCAGCCTCTAAGAAAATCCATGCAACTCCCCAGGTTAGAAAGATGACCAGGATCTGCTTCAAGAGCAGCTCTTGAAAACAAAAATCAAACTACTAAAATTTGGAGATTGGAAAAAATAGTTTAAAAGTCTGAAAAGAAATGGTAAAAATAATTGTCTTGCACTAACACTAATTTGTTGAGGTGTATGCCAACCACTTTAAACTTCTAAACCATCTTACCCACTTATGCACACAGAAGCACATTTCTGGCTGTGCTCACTCTCAGACAAGAATTATCAGGGCAATTCTGACTTGCTACATTTTCTAGCTAAAACCAGCTCAGTTATCCAACAGGGTGTTGTCCAGGCTTAAAAGGGAACAGGTCTGGGTGTAGAGACCCCAAAGCTCTCTCTTCCAGTCAGCCTGAGTTCCAATTGTATAGTGACAATAATTCACTGCATGAAGGGACTGACTTGAATCAGGCTCAGCTCAGGGATCAAGAGAAGCACAGGCCTTTCTTTTTCCCCTTGTATTGCCCACCATATGCCCTTCTGGATAACTCACCCATGTTCTGTATTACCTCTGGTTTTGCTCCCCCTCGGTCCCATGAGAAGCAGCCACCTCTGCTCCTAGGTTTGGGAACATTTACCCTGTGGTGAATCATTATCTGCTGTTTTGGTTCAAAACCTACTGGTACCAGTATCCTGGCTGCAAATTCTGCCCGCAAAAAAGGAAACTTACACCCACAGAATCTCCTACTATGTAATGAGAGCCAGGGTCAGGGGCTGTGGAGTGACAGAGGGCAAAGCTTATGGCAAACATCAGAACACAAGGAGATCAAAGGCCCTTCTCTTCTGAAATGCCTAGTAAGGACTGACTCTGCCACCCAGCCTGTCACATGAACCACCTCAGAATTAACTATCTTAGAAAAGAAAAAAAAATAAAATCTATCTGTACTAGGAATAAAGAAAAATATTAATTTCACTGGCAGCAGATGAAAGATCCCTGCGTAGCTGTGATCTAATGAAAGAATGAATTAAACAGTAGCTATAACGAGCGCTCTGAAAAATAACTTAAATGGATCTTGATATGACCAGAGCTGTGATCGAAATTAATTACGTGCTGCTTCATGCAGGCCCTTCCTTGTGCCATTGAGCTCAAATGTGGTACTTAAAAATACTTCAACATTTCTTTGTCCAGGCTATTGCAAGTAATTCATTATAAGACAAATATTATCTCCCAGGATCCTGAGATCATTCCTGCAGATTTCAGGAGATGTGGATCTGCTACTGTGGGGCCTGAGCTCAGGGAGTAGCATCAGCTACAGTTTTGTTATCAAGAGGATGTAGATGTAGAACACTCAATCAGATCAGGAGGACATGTCATCCCTAACCAATTAAAACTGGGCTGGCCAAAGTACTGCAAAATGTGTGGCTGGCCAAAGACATTCTGAGTGTCACATTGGATCTCGTGCTATTCCCATCATCTTCCCCTCAATCCTTCACTCAACAATTTTTTTGTCCTTCCTTGGACTGACAGCCTCCCACTTCCCACTCTCAGAGCCCTGAAGTCTGTATGCAGTCACTGCCAAAAGACTTCAGTGTGGGACATCAGCTCTCTTTCTCCTAAAAGCATGTGAGCCCTTGGCCTGTGGGGCTTTGGGAAGGGGCAGTCTCCAAACTGTTCAGAGGGTGTGAAGGAAACCCTTCAGGTGCCCAAGTGGTGCATAAAACTCCTGTTGAGAGTGTGCTCAGGACCACATTTTACCTTACACACAACTGGTGGCACAGAAAGGCAAAGCAACACAGCAGCTGCCAATTAACCCCGCCTAGCTGAGCTACAGGGAACATCCTCCTGTTGGATTCTAACATGCCAGTTAATTGTGGCTGCTTCCCTTTCTGTCAAGTCAGCCAGCTTCTTTGAGCTTTCAGACTGATGTCATGAGGCTCTAATTAAGTCTACCCCCTTAGAAATTAAGACGTAAATGGTTGAGATGTAAACTCACATTTGTCAGTATTGATTTCATCTTTTAATTGAGGGGTGTAATGTATCTGTCTTTTCTATACAGGGCAAACATTTGTGCTCTGATTATATCTACCTGTCTTCCCTAGATTAGTTGTGATGATGGGGGTGGTAGCGTGTCAGTGACAGAAATTACTTGCAACTATACCTTTCAACTTACTTTAAATAGCAGTTTCACTATAAATTATTACTGGGGCCGTATTTTTAGCAGCTTTAAAAAGCTAATTAGCAACTAGAAACAAAAGGAGCTGTGAGCAGCCTGTGGCCACTGAGATCCCTCTAGCAGGTAAGTAAACACTTGAAGAGTGCAGGAGGACAGGACCTCTCTCGGTTGCTCATTGGAAGAAGCAGGGAGGTGGTGATGTGAAAGTGCAGGTAGAGACAGTGAGGAAAAACGAGCACATGCTAAGTGCAGTAAAAGGCAAGGGGAAGGCAGAGCACTTAAAACAGAGGGACACAGAGGTTATCCCTCAATTCAGCTCTAAGCAAAACAGAGATCAAGCAGAATCGTCCCCTAACCAATTAACCTTGTATGCCACAGTGTGCTTGCTTGGAGCAAAGCTCTCCCTACTATTTAAGAGCTTTGGGAGAAAGTGGCATAGGGTTCAGAACTTCCTGAAAGTTCAGTCTGAAAAAGGAGAATTTTTAGGGGCAAAAGACAACAAGCAAAGCACTGACAGCAGCTTAGGCCTTACTTATGGAAATCCTCGATGCAGTGGATGTTGCCACCAGCATCCACAGTGAAGGGGATCCCATCCAGGCTGCGATGGCACATCACACAGGTGAAGCAGTGGGGATGGTAGGCCTTCCCAGTGGCTCGGAGGATCCTTTCCATGATGGGCTTTGCACAGACACTGCATTGCTCCAGTGTATTCTGCAAAGAAAACATACACAACAGATGTGAGCATCATCTCAGCAGGACAGTTACAAAGGTCGGCTAGGTTGGAGGGTGCTGCTGGTCTGCTTGGAAGCTTTAGGTACCTTCTTTTCATTTCTTCTAGTTAAAGCGCAGTATAGTCAACAGTTATCAAAGAGTATGATAACAGCACAGGGCCTGGGTCAAGCCTTTAGAACAATGGGAGAACACAAACCAGAGTCTCCTCTCAGCAGCTCTGACAAACGATCAGAGATGCCTCATCAGGTGAGTTATATGAGACACAGTAGCTCCTGTAGCCAGGAGTACGTGAAGGAGTTGTGCAGCCAACACTCCCAGGTTTTTGCCTCTGGACTGCCCAGTCTGAGCGAGCTTTTGCAGCAGAGTTCATTAGAGACAAGTTCCGCAGAGGGCAGTGCAAACTCCTGGGGCTACACAGAGACCCCCTAATTACTTTGCCAATACAGATCCCATTAAAATATCTTTATCTGCTTTGTATGAAAATCTTGATCTCCTTCTCTCACCACAGAGAATACTGCTAAGCCTGGGGAGAGAACAAAGCAGTGGCTGCAAGAAAAGCATCTGTAAGGACAGGAGTTCAGGATGACTGAAATGGTTCATTTATCTCTGGCCCACGATGTTTGAGATAATGACTGTGAAATGCCACCTCTAAGGCCATGTTCCTTGCTGCACTGGTTTTACATACTAGCCTGCTCCTAAAGTGCTGGAGCCAAAAAAATTCCCACTTTTCAAGTGGGGTCCATTGAATGATTCATCTCATTTCAACCCTCACTCACCCTTGCAGTTAATTATAGAAACACCAAGATAATTTTGTTTCAGATGGTTGTCTGTGAGCCACACCAGCCCTTCTGACACCAACCGGGTAGCTTACCATTTCAAAGCAAGCACTTTAAAAGACACATGCCATGAATGGAGGGTGCCAACCACAGAGATGCAAACAATAAACTTGTGGCAATGATTTGGGTAATTTCACTGGACTTTAGAAAAGCAAACTTCACTTACTATTCTTGCTCAATGCACCTGAAGTTATCAAATAATGTTATCAACCAGCGTTTGCATCTTGGGTGAGGTAGAAAAATCTATCATTACACTACTGATTGATATTTAGATAGACAGAAATAAGGAGGTGGGGGAAAAAAAGGAAAAAATCTAACAGGACAGAAATATAGAAAGCTGCTGAAAGGCAGATCTTGTTGACAAACACAGGAAGGCTAAAGTTCTGCTTCCTTATGCAACAGAATTCCCAGGGAAGTAGTGCTTTGACTGACTAAATTGTTATTGCTTCTTTGAGCCAGTATTCTCAGGGGCAAGATCCAGTCCTTACATGTGCAGCCAAAATGTACCGTAAGGAGATGAATCACCCAGGAACTCAGAAGATTCTGCACTCACACATTTGCGCTCAGACACTATCTCTGGGCTGCCCGTCACTGGTAAGGTACAAACATAGAAATACACGAGTTTCTATCAGAAGATCAGAAGGATTGTTTTTGGAAAGGTCGATATGAAAAGTCCTGAATTTCAACCCGTGTGAGAACTGCCTTGCGCATTTGTAAGGAGAGCACAGCCAGACTAGCATTGAATTCAGGCTGGATTTTGCTTTATACCTTGTAATAATGGGCAGGAAAGAATGACTGCTGGCCTTTCTGTCTGGTTGCTGTCACCATCATCATCATTTTAACGGTGGCTGGTATGCCAGAAAAAGCAAGGTCAGTAATTTTCTCCATGGAGAAATAACCTGGCAGATTTACCACTTTGCTTTGAATAAGCAGATCACATCATCTCAGTCCGCGTCCATGCGGTTCTCTGCGTTTTTCTGCCAAGGAAGGAAGGCAGGATACCTGTGGATACTGATGGAAGATTGGGCCATTCGTAAGGCATTTGCCATGAAACTTTCTGAACACACGCAGGTATGGAGCATTTGCCTCACCAAGCCACTGTTTGCTTCATTTCCAATAGTTGCCAACAACAGAGGCCAAAGTATGGCAACAGGGTAAGCAAAACACAGCAATTCCTTGGGATTTGCTTCCAGCCTCCACTGATTACTGGTTTAGGGACTTCCTGAGTCAGAGCTTGGCTTCTCCATACTTTGCCTCAAGCGGATGCTTCTCCCATGAACTTTCCTGATTGATTTTTGTATTCTGATAAACACTGATCCCCCACAACATGACCAGGAATTCCATGCTGGGGGCTGATCTGTTCAGCAGTTCCCATATCTGCTACTGCAGCCCACCCAGCACTGTGACCAGAGCAGGCACCTGCAGCAGCAATCCACCCTGGAGAGGGATCTAGCACCAAACAGCATGGCCTGGAACGGCTCTCACCCTGCTGGATCATACTTTCTGAAAACACACATCTTCTGCTGCCAAATCTCAGCTCAGTCACAGTTTGACATTCTCACAGCTAAGTAAGACAAGCATTTTAAATTAACCAACTCCTCATAAAGACTTCTATACAACCTGAAAATCAGACCTGAGAAATTTATTTTCATCCTTCCAAGTCTGTACCAGTAAGGAAAAACAAAGTCATTTGTTTCAGACTCCAGCTCACTCCCTGTCTGGGAGTGTATTTGCTTAAGCCTCTCTCCTTGCTAGAACCCTGGCTCAGACCCTCCTCTTCAAGGTGTTACCAGATGATGCCAAAGGGAAAGCTTCCTTGATTTACACCCATTTGACATCAGGTTGCTGTAAGGCAGGATTTGGCCTGTGAAGCTACCAGGGTTTTCTTTGATTCTCTAATCAGGTTATCCCACATGCCTAAGTGCTGCCCCAGCAGCTAACAACCTGCACAAAGGTATTTCTGCACATTATGGATTTTTGCTCTCTTTCACAGTTAAGCTACCTCTCCTAGCACCTTCTGGAGCTTTTAGACCTTCAAAAAGCCAAACAAGATGAAGAAAAATGCCTAACAGCTCTATTTTCCTTCTTTTCTCCCCAGCTGTTGCTGCAAACCCCCTCTGTAATCAACAGGTAGAGATGAATGCATCTGATGAGCTACACTGAGAGCTAAGGCAAGGCACAAAGAAGAAAGATGAGAAACAGCTAGGAAACATCAGACCTAGGGGTTGTGGTCACATTCATGTCATAAGAATATGGACCACAAATCTATTGTGGGCTGAGGGTAAAGTTTACCATTCTTTTCCCATATTTTTGGCCAAGAGGCAGGGAGTGCCCTTGTCTCTCTAAATCCAACTAATTTTTTGGGGGGAGTTTGAAAAGCATAGGGAAGGAACCATCCATTTCTAAATGGAAGGCTGGCACAACGTTAAAGGCTGAGTCTGGGTCCATGTCTCTTGAGGGCAGAACTGTTTATCCATGGCAAAGAAAAAGAATCTCACATGGGGAGAATAATGCACCCCAAATACCAACACGAAAAATAACCCCAAGCAAATATACACTAAAACACAAAGAAAGAACTGAAATGACCAGGACATCATGCATCACCCTGCAAGTAAAAACTAAGAGACTTAAACATGTATAGCACAATCAGTAGCAAAGTGGGAACAAGATGCTTGGGAACAAGCATCTAGCAAGTGGTGGTCGGAGTTGTTTGACCTCCCTAGAGCAATACTTGTCCCTTCAGAAACCACAGAAAGCCAAAGGGAGTTGCTCTGCACATGTTAGGTTTAAACATGGGACGCAAAGTGAAAACTCTTGCTGCTGGGAAAGACTTCGGGGTTGCAAGAACCACGGAAGACTGGAGCTGGGGAGTGTTTGAGTCCTCTCCCGAAAACTTCATGTCCCAGATGGCAAGGTGCCAGAGGGCTTTGGGGAACAGAAGTGCAGTGACAGCCTAAGGGCTGCAGCTCATCCTGCTGCCCTAATGCTGCAGATTATAGCCCCTCCTAACCAAACTCCAGGGGAGAGCAGTAACTGACAATATATGCCAGCACAAGGACTCTCCCACAATGACCCAGCCATGAGTGCAGAAGAAAAGCCACGCAGATTAGTCATTGCCTCTTCTGCCTTGGCAATTCATCCCAAGCTCTGATGAACATAAATAATGTCTCCTGCACTCTGAACAGCAGACCGAGGAGAGCTCACGCACAGGGACAGGAACATGGTATTGCTTATTTTGCTGGGAGAAGGGAGGGAAGTTGCTGGAATAAATTACATTGGCAACTCATGCACAGGGACACAAACTCACTTTTTGTGAGCACTGCAGAAGAAACACATTTTTCAAAGTGACTGAGCAGAGGAGATGGTTTTAAGCTGCACGAATGAACTGTTGTGCTAAAAACAGGCACACGGTCAAATACTATAGTTGAACTGTAACTTAGTAAAGTGTGGTAAGTGACTTGCTTTAAATCTCGTGACTCCATCCTTCATTTCCTCAGACAGCAAGGAGAGCAGAGCAGCAGACATGTTCTCCTTTGTGGGATATTTTTTGAGGCTTGAAAATGTTTCATACTTAAGCGAAGACAGAACACTTTAATCTCAAGAAGTCTGGTGAATTTATAAACCTCAAATTAGATCAGGTCAATTGAAAACTGTACTTCAAAATAATTGCAAATGGTTTCATTTAGGTTTTGGGTCTGAAAATATATAGTTGTATTATAAATTAAATATAAAGCAGACAGTGGTGGAGGGGTTAAGTGTCAAGATGTAATTTCAACACTTTCAAACACTTTTTTGGCATTATTTATAGAAAAGGAAAATCCAAGACCTGATTTCCACCCAAGGCTCCCCCACTGCTATCTCCACAGATGGGTTAAATCTTGGCAAACATAACATTTAAGTCACTAATAGCCAGCATGAAATTCCTTCCTGAATGTCTGAGGAGAGGACTTGGGCATGAGTTAATCCTTCTCACCTCACTTGACCAGCTGGACACATTATTAGCAGAGGGTGACACTCCCCTTCTTGCTGCTCTGAGGGGTACTTTCACCAAGGGAGAGCACTGCAGAAGCACCTTGGCTGGTGCTCTAACCTTCAGACCATGCTGCCAGAGCTGCATCAGTGTATCGGGGCAAGAGATGTGACCCCTGACAGCCCAAAATGTCTTGGCAAAACCCCCTAATTCAGACACAATGGGGACTAGTGAGGCTGTTCTTAAATGGCATAGCTTGATTTGCTGGGAGATGGAAAGGAAGATACTGGAATAAATTACATTGGCAACCCTGCAACATTACCAGCGTGCTGGTAATAGATCTGAGCTGTGCTCACAGCTACCACTTGCACAGTGCAGACTGAGGCCCTGGAGGTTACTGTATTCAGCGGCTTTCAAATCATTCTTCCATTCGGCTCAGTTTTTAGTGGCTTTCCCAGCACAGTAGCAATACCACGGCTGGCATGCTTCTCCTCTGCTGGAATTTGCTTTTCTTGTCAGGAAAACTCAATTCAGCTTTGTAGTTTTGGACTCAGAGCAGTTGGAGGTGAATCTGGCAGAAAGTCCTCTCAGCATACAGGATGAAGGAGCCCCTTCCCCTTGCCCTGTAACTATTAGAGAAAGGCTATATTTATTTCATGGCTTATGTTAGTAGCAAAGATAACAATGGCATGCAATGGAGTCCACAAATGTGCAATAACAGAAAGGCCACGATGAAAATGGAACAGTGCTTGAGAAATGCTTCTCAAATGATATGCAGATGTCAAAATATGCTCTACAGTGAGAGAAGGAAGGAGCTCCAATTTTCTTATCAAGTGAAGGCTGAGGGATGGCATTGCCATTGTCTGAGCACACCAAAGGCTGGAGAGGAAACATAGAGAAGGCTGTTGGGTCTGGCAGGCACACGAGCTGGCCATACTACCTGCAGAAAGAATTATATTTTTAATGTTAAATGTAACTAATGTTTGGAGCAGCACAGGCAGGGACTGGGTGACTTCTCTGATGCTCAGTGCCAGTTTAGATAAGGCCTGCATTCCATTCTAGCACCACCAAGCTGAGAGCGATGAAGGAATGTCAGGGTTAAACAATCTGCTCTGCATTATGCTCAATGTTCAACCACAGCCACAATGATTTCTTCCAGCTAAAAATCCACAAGAAGCCCCATGTTGGAAATTACTTAACTACTTTCTGGCGCTTAAAGCTACTCATCTTCTGTACATCCCTTGCTCTGACAACAGAGATCTTTGTCCCTTTAAAACAGCAGTGCCTATGAATGTAAGAAATTATGGAATTGTCCTCTAAGCTGGTAGGCTGGAAGATAAAATGCCTGGCCTTCTGGCTTTTAAACCAAGTAGCTGCCATAGGCAAAGCATTCCCATGCTTTGGGCCTCAGTTGGCCTGTAAATAAAATGGCTGTAGAAGTTACATATTCCAGTGAGAAACTGGGTATTTTTAGGTTTGATAAATACTTGTGAAGTATTTACTGTGTGCCTAAATGGTTACTAAATGGAAACAACGTATTATTAACAGAAAAAAAGAGTATTTTTATATGTAGTGACTTGCACACGTCTCAGAAGTCAACTTAGGGTAGTGCAGTACCAGAGAACAGGACCTGAGCTGTTACTCAGAATACTCCAATTTGGCTACAGCCATTTGCAAGAGTAAAGTAGTTTAATACAGGGGAAATGCTTCTAACTTACAGTTGACTTTAAAATAGCACAGAGACTAAAAAAGTCTACGCATATGAAACTTTTTCAGCAACAATAATTATAGTTGCATGGAATACTACAGTAAGCCAAACAACTGAAAGCATCCTTAGCAATTGCTATGTAAAAAGACATTGTTACATATCTTCGTAATCAGCTCCGGTTCCTTCAGTAATCTTCTAGTGAAGCTGCGTTTCCAAACCTCCTCACATCTTGTCTATTGCCACCAGGAAAGGGGAGCTGCATGCTCCCCAGAGAACTGAAGCAGCACATCGTGCATGTTGGTGAGCAGAGCTCACTCCTGCTGGTAGCACTGCCACCACACCACACCCCAGGTATGAACACCAGTACAACCATGTGAAATCGGTCACTCCACACCAGGACTGCACCCGGCCCAGAAAACATACAGCCAGGAAAGGAAGCTGGGGCAGGCTTTTGGAGCACTGGAGAAAAAAGCACGGGTAAAGCACAGCAGCATCAGCTGAGCACAGGAGATGAGCCTGCCTTGGCAGGGAGGGATGATCTGATAAGACAGTTTCCATCTCCGATTCCTTCAGGCCAAGGAGATCCTAAGTGCACGACCAGACCTTCATTCCAAGACATTGCATAATACAACTCCTGGCGCAAGATGCTGATTTTCAAAGATCTCTAATTTGAAGGAAATCCCTGAAAATCCCTCCCAGAATGTCAGAGGTAAACAGTTTGTTCAAGGCTTCTGCAGCTGAGGCGAACTGACACAGAGCTACCACGGAAATCCCTGGGCTGCGTCGCACAACAGAAGCCATGCCTCAGCAGATTAGTATTGCTTCACACCACTGTGGTCCCTACCTAGGGAGAAATCAGCCCACGGCTTTGCCCAGCGCAGAAAGATGTGGTTGAGGATTTGTTAGGACTCTTTTTCCACTGAAGTGAACCTTGGTAGCTTTAAAAACTGTGATATTCTATTAGCTTTGCTCCTGAGGGACAGGGGGAATACACAGCAGGTTTTGATAGCCTGTGCTTTTATCTGTTATTAACACCCACACATCAGGTGAGAGCACCTACAGACCAGACATAACTCAGGGTTCTGCGGAACAAAGTGCTCTGAGGGATAAAGCAAAGCCATTAGTTGTTCCCAAGCACTTCCAGTCTTTGTGCTATTGATGTAGCCCTTCTTGCCTTACGTGTTCTTGCCACCAAATTCCTCTAAACATGATGTGCCCGACCTTGCATGCCACCCTGGGAGTTTTGCCTAAATAAAGGTTCTGTCCTGTTGTGATTACTTTCTGCACAGGCAGCAGAATTACATGCAGCTGTGAGATGTGGCAAACAGCGAGCAGATACACTCTCCTCCTTGTTTAGATACAATTGTGGACAACACAGAGATTTCAAGCTTAATTAGCAACACCAAGGAAGCTGTTAGAGAGGCATTTCAAACCGCTTGCAGTTTAAGCTGATTAGAACTTTGTGAAAACAAAACAAAATTGTGTAGCAAATTGTTAGGCTAAAATTCAAGTCAAACTGAACCGCATCAAAGGAAATAAAGAAGTGACTATCGGCAAGAAGTGTTGTTGTTGTTTTTTTTTTTTCCTTTTCTTTTGGTGGGGAATTCAATTTCATAGCCTTTAATAAACCCAATGTTCCAATCCAAGCTTGCCACTCTGGCAAGAAGCTTAACCAAAATAACATTGGAACTCAGAGCTGGCAGACCAAAGAGACTATAAATTGGTCAAATCCGGGCACAATACAAGAAAAAAATTGAAAATTCCATTCAATTTTCCTGTTTTAGAATTTTGATGTAACTGACCATTGACATGGAAATGTTATCTTGACCTTAACTGCTAAAGCTGACTTGCAGAGGAAAAAATGACTGAGACTCTGACATCTCAGTGGTTATTTATAGTTCCCCTCACTCTCCTCTTTCTTGGTATTTTTACATTTGAAATGAGTTCTGGCCTGCCATGCGTTTCCTGAAGGACTCTTTGAGCAATGCAAGAACTTGTGACATAAAAACCGTCAAGAAAATGGAACTTCATTGATTAAAATGGAAAACAAATTTTAGTTGGAAACTCTTGTCAGTAAATTAGCATCCAGCAAAGCTGGGCTTGCTTTGGTTACAGATTGAACACTACCAGCCTTTTAACTACAACCTGTTTAAAGCTGGCTCTTTCTGCTTCCTGTGCTCTCCAAGAGAGATTTCCTGGAGAAACTGAAAAGAAAGGGAAAGACAGGGCTACTGCTCAAGACTCTGAGTTCTTCTAGAGTTTGTAAGAAAAAAAAAAATAGAGAATCCTTCCTCTTCACTCCTTGAGCATAAAACCCCCTCATCTCTCTAAGCCACAGGGAAAGGCACACAACCTATTTTCCTCTGCTTATTTCAAGTCACAGATAAGGGCATCTCTAAGTCACTTCTAGTAGCTACTAAATAAATTAAATATTTCAGCTGGATATAAGTTTAACAGCTCCCCCTTCTACCTTAATTGCTCAAACAAAGAGAATGTAAAGCTTCTCCTGAACATCTCATTCAAGTCACAAGAGACAATACTTTTTTTTTTTTTGTGGCAGGGGCAGAGCACTGGAAACTAACGGTGCTTGGCTTCTGTCCTTGGTTCACCAGTGACTCAGGGAATAATTTCATTATTTTCCTCCTCTGTTCTTCATATTATCTATGGAGTGGGTTTTGTCAGCTATTAGGAGGTCTATGATGCTCTGACAGAAGTCACATCTCTATTGCAAAACACCAAAGTTGGCACCTGGAGATACCAAGAAATAAATACCTCCCCAAACTGAAACAAAATGAAAACCCGAGCAACAAGGTAATGAGATTTTGCACAGAATTTCATGGAGCTTTCACTGAAACACCTTTTGAGTGCAAGATAATGTTTTTTTTCAGTGTATACGTGCAAGTTGTGAAATACAGGTCATTGCAGCAGTTCAGCATAAAAATAGCTGCTTTTAATAGATAACGTAATCCAGTATAAAGCTTGGAAAAAAACTCCCCCAAAACTCTCACAGCACTTGGATGCTGCTGCTACCCGAACTGACAGTGAGAATACGATTTGCCCAAATCCGTGATATGTCTCCTAAAGAGTTGCCAAATGCATTTATGTCCCTGATGTGAGGAGAACGGCTTGGAGCCTTTGGGGCAATGGGAGACTTATCTGTGCCTGAAATACGGGGGCTGAAAACTTTGTGGGTGCTCTGAGGTCTTTCCAAAGGGAGACGAAGAGGGAGTTTCTTATTTCTTGAAGAAAGCCTCCTGAGTGAAATGTCTATTTTTAAAGACTCTGAAAGAACACTGGAAGCCCACAGACAATCAGCATCGGCCACTGTCAAGAATAACAGAAAACAAAATTTAGTGAATCAGTGGAAGGCAGGAACTGTACTATACTCTTTCCCCTCTACACCAAGACTGGAAATTTCATCTGGGGAGGGGGGCAGGATTTCTTCAGAGGTTTGAATTGAATTATTCCCTGGAGCGACACCCATTCTTCTATCTAGAGTCAGACTCTAACTGGAAATAAATCCAGGCTGCTGACTAAGTTCAGGGTCAAATACGTCACCTACCAGGTACTGGGATTATTTTTAGATGCAATGACATCCCTATTCTTTTCATTCAGCTGACCTGGATGTTTGATTCGGTTCCTCGTCTGGGAAAGCAAGTTTGAGCCACCTACTGAGATAAGAGTGACAAAGAAGGAAGGGATACAGAAAACAGAAAATTGAGACAGCTATGTAAGAAGAACCCAGACAAGGCATGGCACAGAAAAGAGAACTTCCCAAAGAGGTCAAGTGAGATGTGAGAAAAGCAAAAGGTGGAGACTGATGTTCTACCCTGGGAACTCATCCATCACCTTCCTTCCTCCACTATGAGATAACATCCAGAAAGACCGAGATGGACAAGATGATTTACATCAGTCCCTCTGCACCTCTTGCCCACCTCTGAGGGTGCTTCTGCTGGAACTTAGCCTGCTGTACAGTTGGGAGAAAAAGGCACATTATTCCTTCTAACCTTGCAAAGAGATACCCACACTATAGATCAGATCCTTCCTGGAATAAGTGAAAAGTAAACAAGAAACTTTGGGCTACTCTACTGTTCAAGATACTGCTGTGGGAAGTTGGGCAGAGAAGTCCTTGCAACACAATTGTCTGCTGAGTTGATCCAACCTCTTGGCACTGTTCCTTTGCTCTCAATCTAGAAAAATTAAGGTTCCCTGAAAAAAAAAAAAAGTTTTTCCTATTTTGTACAGACAACATGGAGACTTGGATACAGAGATGTTGGATGGCAAAACCATTGGAATGCAAATAAGCTCAAGAGTTGCATCAAGAGCAGACAGGCATGTCTGAGTAGGTGGTAATTCTCTGGTGTCTGCAGGGTTAGTCAAGGATGTTCAGAGCAGGAAATATGCACTCTAAAGTAATTTCTTTCCCTTTCATTACCATGAGAAATTTTGGATTAATTTGGAATATGAAGGACACTGGTCTGAGCTGTCAGAAAGGTTTATGTCAGAGTCGAGCAGACCACAAATCAAGCTGACAGCTGGCATTTCTTTACCAGGTCTTTTACATCACTTGAGGAGGCTGCCCTGGATGTTATTTCAAGTTGAAAAGCACAGGAACTGAACACTGCGCTAGTCAACTGTCAGTCCCAAGTATTTACTAACCAGATTACCCCTGAGTTTGTGAAAGCACACCAAAGGCTTTCAGCCAAATATTACATTTTGAAAAAGAAACAACAGTTGAGAAAAACCCTGCAAAACCCGAAGTGAATGGAGCTGTTGAAAAGAAGAGATTCACTTGGGCACACACATCAGCACCACAACCTGCAGTGTCTTGTGACAGCACTTAAGAATCAACAAGCAAAACAGAGCAGCAATGGCAGGAGAAACCAACTTGTCCAACCTCACTGTTTTCCTAGTGACACAGTTACATAAGAAATATGCATTTATATAAACACACTGAATGTATAATAGATGTTATATAAGATGTCCATTCTCCCATCAATAGCATCCTCTCTGTATGGACTCTCTGGCTGAAATCACAGTGGTTATGGAACACAGAGGAAAAAACAACATTATTGCAGGATCATTCTGATCTGTAACTGTTCCATTCCATTATGAGGATTTTCTTTCCATAACAGTGGAAAAGACCATGCTCCAGTGCTTCTCACATTACTTTAAAAGGTCTGAGATCACCTGCATCAGTGGTTGTTTCCCAGTGTAACTGCTGAATTGCTCATTTCCACCCTAACACAACTTCCAACTTTCCTTTCTGAGGACCAGAAAGAAGTTGCCATTTCCCCAGCAAGAACATCTGAACACCCAAAGTAATCTGACCTTCATGTTTTGCCAAGCTGCTCATGCAAAGTAAAACTGGACCACATCTTTCCATACAGAGCTTCTGATTTAATGGACCTATGAGGAACAGAAGTAAGGGTGACTCTTCATCAGGCTGTAACTATGGACCAGATCCAGGTGAAAACGGACAAGACAGCCTGGTATTAGCACGGGGCTCGTGTACCTGAGTGATCCAGCTAATGCAGGACAAGTGCTGGTGTCTCCTAATGGAAGGATCACATTTTGTTGCTGCACTGGTGGTGCAAAGTGGCCACTCCCCACATGCACTGCCACACCAGCTTCCAAAGAGATGAGGGACAAGGACAGAGGGACAGGGAGTGGCAGTGAAGAGTGAGACACAAAGAGGTTACTTAGGGCTTTCTGAATCATCCTCTTTCTCAAAGTTTGCTACTAGGGCAGCATAGTCCAGCTCTGCCCTACCTGCAAGTTTTCCTATGGAAAAGTTACTGTTGGCTCCTTCATATGCAGCATGAGTCCAGCGAGCATTGTCCTGCCAGTTCTGCAAGGGCAGCTAAGGAGTCTTGCTGGAAATTTGGCCCCAGAGAGTAACAGCAGTGGAAAGCAGCCATTTCAGAAGCACATTATTAAGCCATCAGACCAGTAGCTACAGGATCCCCACGGAAAAGTTGATCCAGGCACTTTGTATAATTACTTGAGCCCTCCCAGTCATTTATTCCCCTTTGTGGTTGGCAGGGAAAGTCAATATCTTCTGGAGCTGCAAAGTCATAGGGCTTTTTAAGAAGTCCGGTTTGTAGGTGAAGACATTTCCCTTTGCAAAACCTTTGCTGGAGCACACACTGCTCAGCAGCAATCCAGGCTAATGCAGTGAGTTCAAATGAGCATGGCACACAGGCAAGTCTAAGCTTTCCATTTGCTTTACCTACATATGTTTTAACACTCACATTTTTAGATGAAGAGGCATAAAAATAGCTTAACAGTGCATATTGCCTACAGTACTGCTGGACTCCACCAGTGGGAAGGAACTGGAGTTTAAGTTTTATTAAAGTTTCACATGTTTCCAGGAGGTTGCTAATTATCCTGCGTGTTTTATACAGTATTTCTGGCTCCAGGGTCTTTCTGCACTTTTCTGAAAGAAACCCAACACAAAAATATTTGAGCCGAGACCTGGAATGTGTGACTGAAAATGAGGCACTTACTCCAGGGTTCATCTAACCCCACATATCCTAGTTCTTACCAGGCTTTGGAAAGTGTTTTGAGATATGCTGGTAAGAAAATACTACCTGGATACCAAAGGCTTGTCCTTGCCATTTAATTCTCCAGCTTCCATGCACTTTAAACTTCACTGTTTTCCTGGCATTCCTGTGACTACAGCTGAGTGTAGAACTGATCTTTTCAGGGCCTAATATAAGAACTAATTCACTTTGGGCACAATCCTCCTTTTAATGACCAAATGCTTAACAATCACACATGGCGAAGTGTCCTCAGGGATAGGGTGTTCTATATTTTAGGATGGTTAATTCAAACCACCTTTTCTTAAAGACACTTCAAGCCAGCAGCTTGAGTTGGGGGATGTTCAGCATCCTGCTAAAAAACAAAGCAGCCCACAATCTCTGACAGAGAATTCAAACCACAAGATGGCTGGAAAGAAGGCCAATTTTTGAAAACAGCAGCTTTTACCTCTTCTGACCTAGATAGCTGACCACTCCAAGCACAACCTCCAAGTCCTTTTCTTGTGCTCCTTGAACAAAGGCAGACAAATCTCCAGTGATCATAAATCAATGTTCTTCAGTGGTATCAGCTGGAGTTACTGACGTTTGGACTTGCTGTGGCAATGGTCTAACAGGAGGAATGTGTTAGCTAGTGCCATGTACAGAGCACGAGGAGCTTGTCAGTACGCTATGTGCATGCTTCCCACTGTGCTTGGGCTCTCTGCTCTCTTTTGGGAACATGACAAAAAGAAAACCAAACAAGACACCACTCCTTCTACCCCAAATCCACAGCTTGTGAGGTCCTTGGTGCTATACCGGCATTGTTTCTGTGCAGAATCCCTGGCAACTGATCCACTTAGGATTTTTAGTGCTTTACAGATTTGACTAAATCAAGACTTCCATAGCAGTGCCCAGGTGTAGCCTAAACACATCAAGAGACACAGACTTACTACTTACTAAGGCTCCCTTAGCTGGCTGTACAGAAAGCTCAGATCCTTCCCAAGGAAGGCACTTTGCCAGATGAACCACCAACTGGAGATAAAGCTGGTGTGCCAGAAGATGGTTTTGTTCCTGAACAAATAGATGGCCTCACAGTTGGGTGTGTTAAACCAATTTTGTTCAAATGAGTCCTGGATGTTCATCAGTCCATGCCTCTTCATTCCACTGCTCTGACATCTTACTAATCCACTAATTTTATCAGCAGGTTTTTTTTCTTTGTTATTAATAACAGACTACACATAAGCATCAAGTACTATCAGACATAACAGCTCTGCAGTACCACACTAGGAATCTGTTTCAGCCATGCTCATTCACATGGTTTCTCTTGTAAGGACTGTTGCACTAGTCCCAAAGATGTGACTGGGGGGACAGATGGTTTATCCCAGGTTGCTATCACAGGGAGCCTTAAGCAGAAGTCATTAATAAGCTGTGTGATTTAATGACATTTCAGGGTTTGTATAATGTGTGGAAGTTACTCCACACATTTATTATGAAATAAAAACTTCAGTGTACAAAATGTTTTCCAGAAAGACTTAAGAATTGCTTCAACAGGAGGAAAAACTAGTTTACCTTACTACAGTATAAATTGCTAATTACTCCACCAAACCCCTGGAAAGCAACAAGTTCACTCTGGCTGTTACTGTGTAGATGATATGAAATGTCTAAATGACATTTTCAAAGCTACTGGTCAAGTCTATGTCTGCAGCAAGTAAAGGGCTCAGAATCACCATGCAGAGATGATCCTAGGGCTAAAAGCATGGAGAGAGCTTGAAGACTATTTCCCAAAAGACAAAACTGCAGTGTAAAAGAAAGTGCAAGTCCTAATGCAAGATCTTTCACAAATAGAACCAGGAGAAAAAGATGTGAAAATTCCCTTGGGAAGAAAGTGGGAAGCATCTGCAACAGCTGACACAGAGCGAGGGGAACCTCTGAAACTAATCTGAGGTAGTTTTATGCATCTGTAAATCCATTTCTGTAAGCTTCAACTTTATAAAACCTTTTAAATTATTCAGTGTCTACTGGATGTTACAGTTACTTGCTGTAATCTTAACGCAGTTTGAATGAATGCTGATGATATTACATTAAGGTACTTGAAGTGGAGTACCAGGAGCCCCTAATGATGCCCTCTGTCAATAATACACCGCTGCAGAGAAGAGAACACGTCCTCACTTAGCTGTCCTGCCAGCCTAGGAGATGGTAAGGTGCAGAAGAGAAATCCAGCTAGGAAAAGCTCCCAGCACCCCAAGACCATGGCCATCCAGTCAGCTAAGCCCTCTGAAGTCACACCATGCAAGTCTCAATGAACAAATAATTAATATTAAGCCACTTCTCAGGAACGTGTAACTAAGGCACAGTGAAGAAACTCAAGCAGAGCAAAAAATAGACGTAAGGCAATGAAGAATTTCAGAAGAGAAGCCAGGACTGTACGAGATGGACCCAGACCAGTGGTCAGATAGCTCAGCCTCTGCAACATTAAGTTAATCAGATTTCTTCTTTCCTTCCTCCTGCTTTAGGGTACCCTCAACTGTTTTGGCATCTTTGAGGCCAGCAAGAAGACCTGTTGGATTCTGGATCTAGGAGCTAAGGAAGCACCAAGGGGAATGACTGACAGGGACCTGGACGGACATAATGATACTCTAGGCAAGAGGAGGAAAAAGGCATTTCCCAGCTGGCTTCCAGAACCCTGACATTAGAGAGTACAACAGGTAACTTAAGTGCCAGGAAAACATCTCAGGGGAATGTGGACAGAAAACCCAGTGCTGAACACAGCTCTAGCAGCCTGGCCATGCCACCCCAAATACTTGGTGTCACAGAGGGGCACAGGGTAGTTCACCTGCCCATCCATACCCTATATGGGGTAAAAGCAGCATCACAGGGCCATTTTTCACACTAGGACCTCCTCTCTGAGGCAGACTTGTGAAGGACTCTCTTCATTTTCCTCTTCCTTTCCACAGGTTCTGCCATTTGGCACACACAGCTGACACATCACCTTCCCATGCCCCTGAGCTTTGTAAATCCCATCTAGCAACATGTTAGTTCAGACATGCAAGATTAACTCAATTCAGAACAGAAGGAGAGTGACCACAGTAGAACCCCATTTTTAAAATCTTTTGCAGGGATTTCAGAAGGTAGGGTAATCTCTACCCTATGTTTTTATATGCTAGGATATTTTCCAAAATTACTTGTACTTTAGATCCCATTCACTTCCTAAAAAAAGAATTTTTTTCCACCAAAACCTGCTGAAAAAGAAATCTATTGCAGAAAGGGGCAGCTGCACCTTGCAGATATGCACAGCTGAAGATCTTTTATGTAAGACTCCCCCTGACTGTGTGGAGAGCTGTTAAGATGTCAGATCATGGTTTGTTGCTCTCAGGGAGGCTGCTGCAGCACTCAGTCAGAACAAGTTTACGTCTTGGAGGAATTAATTTGTCTGAATAATGTCATCCTGGTTACACAAAATGTTAGGGAAAATATTGCAGCGTTCTGGTGCACCTCCCTGAACTGATGCCTATATATGGGGATTAGCCAGCGTGAAAAGGATCCTGCTGAGTCAAACTGGTAGTATTTTATAGAGACTGTAGAAAAGGAGAGGGAGGAAGGAGCTAGGGAAACCTTGCAAAAACATCAGCTGTTTGACATGTTAAAGCAAACAGCACAGATGTGAAAATGCTGCCTGCTTACACAAGTGCATCAGAGCCGGGTCAGTTGACAACAGTAACCCAAAAAAAAGTTTTTACACCTTTTAGCCTTTCAAGCAACCCAGGTCTAAGAAAGCAAGGTGAACTTCTGTGCTTTCCTAGGCAAGAGGAGATGTGTTTGTGTTCCCATGGTGGCACCCTGGCGTAGGTGGTAATGTTCCTTACACGGGGAACTGCCAGGCCTCCAGGCCTTGCCAATTGCCCAAACAGCACATAAGGGGGCAAATGAACTTGCAGACTCAGCTCTCAGAGCCCTTGGGGAGCTGGTGCAGATGGCAGGAAGGGAAAACATGTAGGTTTTCAATAAAGTCCCTGAGGTGCCTCCATGTATCATCACCAGGCACTCACACAATCATTTATGTGGTGATTGTTCAGTGCTGGCTGGAGACTCGGGGCTGGTGGCAACTCACAAACGAGACATGTCCTTGTACGTCTTGTTTGCAGAGCTGGATCTGCAGCGTGTTCTTAGAACATGCCTGGAGGGCTGATGTCCTCTCTCTCTCCCTCTCTCTCCAGCAAACAGCTTGACCTTACAGTAATGGCATCAATTCCTCTGCCTGTCTTGCTCTGGCCCAACAAATATTTACCTGTGCAAATAAGAGATGCCCTAAACCAACCCCCTGCACCCTGCAGTGCAGGGACAGATGACTGGGTGAAAATCCTACAGCTGCAGTCAGTGAATAGTGCAAAGGACCCAAGGGTGGGTGAAGAAGACTCCTCCACAATTATGTCATTACAGGAAAGACCCTATTTAAGCACATAAAAGCACCAAAACTCAGGCAGAGGAAGAAGTGGCACATTTTAGGCCAAAAAGAGTTGCCACAGTATGAACCAAGGCTTGTGCCTCTCTTTGTAGTGCGTGCGTCCACTCAGCAATGCCGGCCTTGGTGGATCAAAGCCCCTGTGCCTGCTCCCCCTGGGAAGTGTCAGCCTAACTGAGCGTGGTGGATTGTGCTAAAAGTTGTGCTTTGCAACACTGAGCTGAAGACCGCTGTGGTAGCAGTGGAAAAACACTACTCCATCCTCCACTGCCCAATGCCAGAATATCCAATGCAATGCTATGCTAGTCAGAGCTTACAAACACATGGTTTGAAGGAAAAATTCGAATGGATTTGAGTCATGGGAGTATAAAAAAATTCTCAAAAAACCAAGTAGAACATATCAGTCATGTTGTAACTTAGAAAGCCAAAATTTCCTCCCAAACACAGCAGTGAAACAGTTTCCAAGATTCCAGGACACATCTCTGTCTGGAGCTAATAAAGACATGTTTTTTAATCCAAGTTTCAAGCCCAGTAAGATCCATTCCTCACAATAAGAACTCAGCCAGCCAAAGAAATCACACCACACCTTCCTAACTCACCTTTTGCTCACACTGCAGCCCATCCAGCTCATCCCTCCAGCACTGCCATGCCCATTGTGGTACCCACTGCACACCTCCCAGAGACTAAGACCCTTTTCCACCTCCTTTTTGCAGTCATCTGTATTAACTTGGTGTTTTTCCAAGTAGGAAGGTGGAGCAGGCTGGGAGACCATGGTAGGAAGACCTGACCTCCATCATCCCAGTGAACACTTCCATCCCTCCCCTGATCCTCTCTGGCACATCCCAGGGTATTTTCTGCATGCTGGCTTCAGCAGGAGCTGCAGCAAGACCTCCTCCTGAGCAGTCTTTTATGTCGCATCTCCCCGACATCTAAGAAAGGGCAGTTTTGGAGTGGTTTTGCCCTCCAGTTGAGGCAGTTTCAGAGCTCAGGTCGACTCATCTCCAGGGCCCACTTCCTAACCACTTAAAACAATCTGAGCATATTGCAACTCCACTTTCTCTTCCTGGTTATGTCAAAGAAAATGGTCAGAACTGTCTTTTCTAGTGGAGTCAGTCCTGAACGAGAGTGAATTAGAGCATGACTAAACAACAAGACCATGTGGGAGCTATAGGTGGAAGAAAACCTACTTTCTAGGTACTCAGATGCTGCTTGCCTTAAATACACCAAGCAAAGGTGACACCAGTACTGGGGGGATTGCAAGAGTTTTTGGTAGGGCTGGTTAAAATAGCCTTCCCTAGGAGGTACCAACAACTCTCCACCATCCCTCCCAAGGCACATGCATGTCAGCCCAAGCACGTGGCTTGCAGCTAGATGAAGTTATCTGGCATGAATTCCACCACAAGCATCAGATCCATTTAACAGAAATTCCCTTGTGCTCCCTTAAAGAAACAGCAGTAAAAATCAAAACAACCCCCCACACTCCCTGTGTGTAAACATCAGCAAAAACTAAGTAGTTTAATATATTTTGCAAAAGTAAAACCAGAGTAAATGCTTTGCCTTCAACACATAAGGAACATATTATTACCACATTGTCTTCAGTGATTATTCAAGCAATGCATTTAAATGTTCAGGGAGAAGAACGTTTGCTAAAATATTGTTATGTAACATGGGGAAAATGACTAATTCTGCCCTTGATCTTTTCCTATTTTGCTCCAAGTAAGAGTCATTAGAACTCATTCTCTGGTCGAAGCAGCAGCACGGCCGAATTCTGACCCAATTCCCCCAGTGGCTTTTACAGTGGGCTGATCCTATCCCAGGCAGCTGAGCTATTCCAGAATTACTGAGCATAACTGTCTTCTGAATCAGTCCTCCAGGGCTGCACTTTTCCAAAGACAGGTGGAATAAAAAATGCACATTTCTCCACACTCCCTCCTGACGGAGGTCAGAGATCTTTTACTTCCTGTTCCTCATGACTTGTGAGGAGTCTGGAGCCTCACACACGAGCCCAGTGGGACCAGCTCCATCCAGCAGTTGTGTGCACACTTCACCAACTGCTGATTCACAGAGTGGGATTGTTACATGAATTCCTCTCCCAACAGCAGATGCAGAAGATGAAGACCTGTTCTGTGTATCCTTATTTCCAGTCCATTTGCATCAACAGTATACATAAAAGACAAATAGACCTGTCTGTTCTTACAGACACTTACGAAAAGCTGACATTTTCCTATCCTAGTGGAAAAATAAAACAAAACAAAACAAGCAACAACTACAAAAAAAGAAGATAAGAGGTTGAAAACCTTTCAATAGCCTTTTTTAACTTGTGACCCAATCCAAGCTGTACTGGCCTGAAACCTGTCCTGCATATACAGAAAGAAGGTGACACTGACCCTGTGGTGTATTCACACAAGAGTTCTAGGTACAGCCAGTAAGAAAAAAAAATATTGTTTAAAGCTTCAGAAAGGCCCCTGACTTCCCCTCCTAAATGAAAAATTTGCAAGGGAAATGCCTGATCCTGCCACGCTTTTGAGAATTAGCTTTTCACTAGTGGGGAGGAAAAAAAAGAAAAATCTGTTCTTGGAGTATCCTTTCAAAGCTTTTAGCTTCTAACCTTCAAAACATGTGATATAAAAGTCTTCATTTTGAGGGATAACTGGGGTGAAAATCGAAGTTCTCAGTGATCTTCAGCTGAAATCCATTTCTTGGGCAACGTTGTCCCTAACTGATTGGAGAGGCAGGGATGGGTTTTAGCTCTCCCAGAGCTGTGTTGCCCCATCAGGTGATGTATCACAGCTCCGATATCTGCAGTCCTCATCAGGATGGGATTGTGTTTTTATCCTTCCTATAACCTCCAGCTAGGAGCATAATACTATGCATGATTAGATAGGCTGGACAAGTCTACATCTTGCTTAGCTTGGAGTTAAAAGGGAGAAAATTTATTGAAATCAAGTATTTGGGATTTATCCAGATATTTCCACAGCCAGAATCCAGCACCTTGGGGCCAACCCTATAACATTCTCTCCTTTTTCTTAAGACTGAGGTTCAAAGGCACTCATGAAGCCCTGTCACTGCACTAACCCATTCCAATGAGATTTACCCAATCTGCCATATAGATCTTAATTGTCACCCGTTACAGCACTTCTGTTATTTTTAATTAACCACATCCAAAATAAAATTACCAGCTCAGTCCTTAGTGAGTCTAACTTGAATCCATGTCCCCTCAGTAACAGTGAGGGCTGCTCTATGTAAGTGGAGGAAAATGCATCAGCCTGCTAAGGGACAGTGAGGCAGAAAGTCCCTGACCATACCAGGAAGTTCTGGAAGGCAAACAAGGCTCCTTCTCCAGCTAGAACACCAGGGCTTATTTTGCAATTAGGCAAGAGAAGATAAAGGGACAAGCAAATTTCCTGCTGTGATGGGGCATTTGCAATGCAGTCCCTATAACTGCATCTCATTCCTAGCAGCACCAGTCTACACAGTGCTGGGTTATTATGTAGTGTCTTGGACTGCTTGGAGGTAATAAGCATTCACCGAAAATGGACTGCTATTAGCCACTGGCAAAAGCTGATTATAATAGTGCCAGCATTGGAATATGTTTTGCACCCATTTACAAGAAGAGTAAAATAACAGGAGGAGGAAGAAAAAAAAAATCACATTTGCCAGTGTTTGGAGCATAGTGTGCTCTACATACAATTATCGAGAGAATGACAGGAAATTGACCCATTTACTCAGAAAAGTTCCTATCGTGTTCTGCACTATTTCATTTCATGCCCATTTGAGAACAAGTCATTTCTCTTCAGGGCAGAAGATAAATTGTCAGCTCGTACACACATCTCTTTCCATTGCCAGGCACAAAAATATCACAAAGAAACATTTTCCTGCCCTCTGCTTAATTTTCTTCTTCTTCTTCATGTTCTCTAATAAATGGTGCTAACTATAAAAGTCAACAGACTGTAAATAAACTCAATTCTATTCCTACCTTACCTTATGATTGATTTTTGGACATAATGTATTCCACCCACAAGGTCTCTTGTCTGATTCAACTGCTTTTCTCAGCACCAGAGAAAAATCAGATAACCTCGGTGGAATAGCTTCATGCAAAAACAGAAACATTTGGCAACTACAGTTTTCCTAATGGCACATTGCCATACAGGCTACAGAGCACACCAGTACCCAGCTCCATGTCAGCATGGGGAGAGCTCTGGGCGTTTAGGCAGAGGGGCTGCCAGCAGGGCCATTTCAGAACCAGCAGCATGAAGAGGTGCTTGGGTTATGTATGTACACTTTGGACAGGGTGTGGGGAAGCCCCAGGCAGCTTCCCAGCTCTGCCCTTGGACTTAACTCTGCCCATTTAAGCCAACCACTTCTCCTCTCGCTCTGAACGTGCTTGACAGAGGGCAAAAGAGCAAATGGATCACCATCATGGACAGGAAATTCACACAAAAAGGACCTAGAGACCTGAAGACAGCAAGCTCCATGGGGAGGGGCAGCACGTGCATGTAAGAAGAAAAAAGGACATAACAGAAATGTCTCTATCTACATCCTAAGCTCAGGTTTCTAGAGAGCTGAGCTTTGCTGTTCCTGCTCCCTTCAAGTGGCAATGCTCAGCTCTGGTTAATATCAAGGACATCAATCAACACAGAATTCAATGGCATCCCTGATGGAAGTGCCAGCAGTCCAGGTTTGCACGAACACAGGTGTCTCCCGTGCTGCACAGCTGGAGAACTGCTAATGTAAGGATGAGCCTTGGGCACAGAGGAGCCAGCACAATAATTTTGTACTCCCCAGCTCCTGTCAGATCCATCGAACACCATTCCAGTCCACAGCTGCTTTCTTTGTTCCTTCACACCAGTTTCTTGAGATTTAAATTAGAGCAGCTCCACAATCCCCCAGTTCACGCAACTTTTCCTGCAGATGACACATTGGCCAGCACACCCCAGCTTATCCTCCAGCCCTTGCTCTGCAAGGTGCAACTTCTCTCATGTGTCCATAGTGCGCACAGTGCTGAACACACTGTTCATTTACTCTGGAACTTTATACTCAATCTGATCACTCAACACTCTTCTTTCACCTGAAGAGTATCTTCCCTGTGCTCTTCCATCCTGGAGCATCACTTCTAGGAGTGAAAATTACCAATCATTTGGAGCAGGAAATGAGATGGGGAAGGGAGCTCAGAGCCAGAACCGGCCTCAGTAGTTGTGGCACTCCAATCCTATACTGAGCACAGCAAAACTCATGTTTTGCACAGAAATCAGTCAAGGAAAGTGTTATTCTGGCTTTGACTATGATGGAGATACGGGATGGAAATATGCAGAATATCAGCTTGGGAAGTGCAAAGGAAAGAAGAGCCTTTCTTCACAAACAAGCAAAATATTCAAGGTTCTGCTAATTCACATCCGGACTACTTCCCCTCTCCCCTCCCACACCTGTTCCCCAGGTAGTAAAAGCGATTAGCAGAGTAACAAAAGGAGGAGTTTCCAGGTCAAGAATCATATGAAGATTATAGTCAAAACCAAATTGTTTGGATCTGGTTTTTGTCCCAGGGAAAAGCTGTTTGCTCATGCTTAGTACAGAGCCCAGCTGCCTCAGAAACCCAGAGTCTGCACATTCCTACAGGGAATGTGAAAAAGAGGGAGAGGGAAATGAAACACCCCCCTACCTCAGAGTTAGAGGGTTTTGTTCCTCTCTGGCCAACAGGATGAACATCTAGAGATGTGCATGAGAACAGCAAAGATCATTACCTGCTGGGGAATAGGATTGCTGTTCCCCTCTGTGAGTGCAGCCAGATTCACTCACCTCCCTAGGAAAAACAGTGGAAGCATTAAAAAGACACTTTTACCTTCCTGTCTTCATCAGCTGAGGAAAGAATTTCCTGTGGCTAATCACACATTTTAGCACCAAGGTAGTGATTGTCCTCTAACTGCAAACATCTGCCTCCAGCCTGGGGGAGAGCCCAGCTCTGACCACAGTGCCTTGGGCACTGGCACCAGGTGGCTGCAGGACAGGATGGTGGTCCCTCCCCTCCTGCTCTGTGGTGCACACACTGTCATGGGAACATGACCATTTCTGAAATGGCATCCAGCACTGGAGGTGCCAGCCTCGACTGTGTGCAGCCTCCTGCTATGTGCCAACCCCATCCAGTCCTCCTCCCAGCTGCCCACCCTGCCTGATCAAAGCCCGCAGAGGCCTTCGGGTCTGTTAGCTACCAGGAGGAACTGAACTCTTCCCTTAAGGTCAGATTCAAAGCCCACCAATCCACATACCTGTGGCAATTTTTCCACTGATGGGATATAGCTCCAGTTTTAAATCAGGCAATTGCTTGCTGCTTATCCACAGACCAGGCTCATTGGGCTCACTCTTGGTCCCTTAGAAGATAACCAAATTCTTCCTAACACTGAGAAAAAGGAGACAGCGCTCTTCAAATGCCCCACCGCTCACCTTGCTTCCTATTCCTTTGTTTATAAATGTTGATGTATGAGCTTCATATTGATTCCACAGCCCTGAAGTCCTGTTGATACCCACTCAAGGGTAAGACCAGCGATATGACCCATCCACCATCTGTGCAGGAGCAAACACCCTTGCACATGAGGAAATTTGCCTCCAACTCCCCACCTCGCTTCATGCATAAATGCTCACCTTCTCCCAACGTGGAAAAAAAAAAAAGAAGGAAGAAAGAAAACAAATATCCAAATATCCTCCTGTGCCAATACATGCATGTGTACACATGCACAAATACTTAGGAAAAATTGAAGAATCTGTAGATGGAGGGGTTAGTGCCAGATTTTAAAATTATTAAACATTATGTACAAAGAAAACATAATGAGCTCCTACGGGATGTAGAAAAAATTACCCATGAATGAGAGGAAAATGGATAACCACTCCTGGGTTTGCCACTGGTGAATTATTTAATAATCACTCCCCAGCAGATGGAATATATTTATCCACCCCATTGGAGCACACTTTGCAATTTATTTATACTGCTTTAAAATATGATTATTTATTTAAAAAATAAATAAGGTATCCACAAGGGAAAAGGGAAGGAAACAAGCTTAGAGGGGGGAGAAGTATGTTTTGAGCTTTTCAGTTAATTTTAGGGAATTTTCACTTAAATTCACTTGAATCTTCCTTAATCCCATTTTAAAAAACAGAAATTGAAAATTCTTTTGATTAAGCCAGTCTAGATTCTTCACACACTCAAGAGGATCACTTCATGAGATGAGGTCTACGTCTCATGTCTTTCACTAGCCACATTGTCTTGGGCACCACAAATTGGATTCAGCTCCTATTAATTTCAAAGAAAACGTTCAAATTGGGATCAGACCCATAATTTAGACTTACTTGTTTTATAGGATCCAGTCCCATACCTAAGATAGAGTGACCCTAACCCATGGCTCAAACAGCACTCAGCCTTGCCATTTAATTAGCTACTCATTCTAAAATGCAAAGGGTGCCATTTAGCAAAGTTTGACAATGCAAAAGGTACCCTTTAGTACCACATAAGTGCATAAGTGTACTGCCTGCTCCCAAAATTAAAATAGCAGTTGTGAGCAAAAGGCTCTGCCCATTCAACAGCAAAGTGTGCTACTGATAATTGCAGACTGATTTGGACAAACCTGAGGGAAAGTTCACGAGAGGAAGGAATACCTTTCCCAGGCAAATGCCAAATCATTTCAGACTGAATTCAGGCTTCCAGATTCTTTCTGTGCAAGTCTGTGTGTATGTACAGGTATACATTAGCCATGGAGAGCTGCAGAGAAACTGTATTACCCAGCTGGGCACAGATGTTTTTAGGAGTCAGAAGTCATCTGGGAGAGGGGAGGTCAAGAGAAACCCCACAGTGTAACACAAGCTTTCATACTTTGCCCAAAAACAACAACAAAAAAAACCCAACCCCAAGCCCTAAACCTCTGTTCCCTCACCAAGAAAAAACTAGTTGCTATTGGTGAAACCTCTTCACCAGTTTTTCAACAATCCATTCTGATTTTCTTTAAAACCATTGAAGTTTACTTATGTATCTCAAATGTGGAAGAGTCCCATGGTGAAACCATCAGTGGTTATTGGAGACATAACATTTTCTAAAGTGACTAAAGAATAAGATGACTTACTACTAAGAGTTTAAGTCTCATTGTCAAGAGTAGGTTAGCAAATCGATAGCAGCCAATTCCTCAGTCATTTATGTGATTTTGAAAAAGTTTCTCCAGGTCCTGATGATATTTTCTCTCTCACACCCTGCATCCCCTCACCAGACCAAGAAAATCTGCAACTAATATGAATCAAGTATAGGTATCTTGTAAAATATTTCACCTTAAACAAAACAGAAATCTGATAGGCTAAAATCCAGCTGCAGGCATGGATGCCAGTGCTGTACCAGCTAGCTGGTTCAGCAAAAGGACTGCTCTATAAAGAATCTAGTATAGTAAATGCTATACATTGTTATAGTTAAAATGGACTACTAGAATACTCTTACTTAGTTCAGTTTGAGGAGAGCAAATCAATGTGTCCTCCTTACTGAGAAAAGGCTCAAACATAAGCAAATCCTCTCTTGAACTGGGAGTGCTGCACTTTCAATAAAAAATCCAAACTAACCTCTACAGCCTCAACATCCTGGAAGAGTAAAGGCAAATTCACTGTATATTATTTCTGGAAAGAGAGTGATCAGATTTCAAAAATTACTTCCACCACAACAATCTAACACATGACGACAGACAGTACAGATGTGCATGTCTCTGGTGGGATGTGGACAATATAGACAAGGGAACAAGGTTCTCCCTATGCCCTCCTGAGAAGGAAAGATGGAAATGTCAAACACCTTGTGTGGAGTTATGCACTGATTTATTTTAAAGACAGAATGGATTAAATACATCTACATAAAGGAAAGAAAAAGTGTCTAAACAACAATAAAAAAAAGATTTAGTGGCATTGATAAAGAACTCCCTTAAACCAGCATGTCACCATTAAAGTAATTAATAGGGCATGCAAGATATTTCAGCAGAAAGTGAGCAGTGCTCGCGTTAGAGCCTTTTAAGTTTTCACATGACCTCAAGACAGACTATGGCATTCCTGTATAAAAGTACCCTCTAAAAAAGAGATGGGGGCATTCAAGTCTATAAAAGAGTGATTTTAAAATTTAAATGATATGGTCTAAGTCTAAAATGCAAAGGTTAAGGGAATATTAGAAGGGCAATAATTCTATCTGATTAAACTTTTATCCAAAGTGACAATAAAATGTTCAAAATGAATTAAGGATTTTATTAACAGATGCAGAGGCTCTATAAAAGAGTTTGAAATCTAAGTACCAGAGAGGAGAGGTTTAATTTTTTTTTGTCTGGATGGAGGTGATATTGCTATAAAACTTTAATCTTATTGCCATGCCACAGTGAAAGTAAAACTGTCAGAGGTAATAGAGCAAACCAGGACTGCTTTCTCTCCCTGCTGTGTGTGGCAAGGGCCTCTTTCCAGAATATAAGAATATGCACACTATGTATGACATTGATCGTATAGGTGACACATGTGGACAGGTTATGGGCTGATGATTCACCTGGGCTTCTGCTGGTTGCATCAGTCCCAAGGTGGTACGTGCAGGCAAATTATATAGACCATTTCAAAGGAGTACTGGTGCTAAAAATTGGTGCTATGCCACCAGGGACTCTTCAGAACATCTCAGCCTTTCCAAAATGGAATTCACTATTTCAGGACAGTTTCAGACATTTTACTTGTTTATTAGTACCTGTGTGTACTAAGAGGATAACACCAATTTCAGAGCCCTTGAACAAAGGCATTTCACTACTTTAGAATGATCAAGTTTAAGCCAGCCGTAAATCTGTGGAACAGGATAAAAAACAAGACTTTTGTGAAAATTATTACGAAATACTAGATATGATTTAGCGCACAGCTCAGCTCCATCAGGGCATTTAGCAGCCATGATTTCGGCCATCGCAAATTTTTTCTTCTGTTTTGCTGCTGCTAAATTCTGGCAACTTGGTTGCCTTGGTGATGGCTGCAGCGCCTCTGGCAGATGCACTGGAAGACATCCTGCAAAGTGGTTTGGCTTTTCGGAAACCCTTGAGCCATTTGCATGTTGGCAGGAATGCTGTGATGGCCACCTGTGCCTATTCCACCACTCTCCAACCCACCAGTGTCAGCACTGGGCACACCCTGGCCCCCAGCCAGCCCCTGTCACACCCTCCATGGGAGGACCCATGGCTCAACCTCTCTTTGTCCCCACAGAGTCCCACTGTGCTGCAGCTGTCCCTATTCCTTGCTGAGGAGCCCAAAAGGAACCTTCAGGGATGCCCACACCTTTCTTTGGCCCTGCAGCATCCGCAAGAAAAGCACAGCTCCTCAGAGGAGCAACTGACTGCAAATTGCCAGGGAGACTAGGATGTCAAATAAATATTTTTCTTTTCACAACAGAACATAAATATTTGGCAGCTCATTTAATTTAAAAAGTCTAGAAGTTACTCAAAGAGATTGGCGAACGTTGCTGTGATGTTCGTTTGCTTCCTAAAATATGACCAGTCACAGATGGCTTGCTGTGGGAAATATTAAATAAATTTTTTAAAGTGTTGTCTGGCTTGAACACAGATTGCATTTACACAGATACCTTTGTTGGTGGAATGCCAAGATGGTGTATTGGTTCAAACACGACCTTAAACAAAAAAACTACTTTGTCAGGAGCTAATGGAATATTCATACTTAAAATCTCAATCCCTGATAACATCTGAGAATTAATTTATATTTCAACACTGTTATTTTTCCCCCTCTTGCTGTATTTCCCTTCACAAACAAGGGAAAATATTTGGGTTTGGTCAGTAGCAACTTCTAGGTTTTGGGCACAATAGGCATTACTTTTTAAATCCTTGAAGCAGTTTGAAAAAACACCTACACAAAGAACATTAAGTGATGTGAGAACCTGGAAGGCCACTCAGTGTTAAAGAGTCAAACAGGAAGGATGCAAATACAATGACCTGCAGCCTTAAACTGTCACACATCAGTAGACTGACTTCAGCATGAAAATAAAAATCAAAACAATACAAAAAGTTTTTTCAATGGCCAGCATCTGCAGGAGCACATTCCTACAGTGACAAAAGACTATCAAATCTGTGCTTTATAACCTCAGACCAAAGAGGTCACGAAGATTCTTGGTTTATTTCTTTCCCCCTCCATAATGCTCCATTTTTAACAAGAACAAAAGCCTTTGGAATCATGGACATGTAGCATAAAAACTGCCACCAGTTTCCAACTCCGTGTACTTACTGCACTGCCTCAGAGAGCTGCATGGTAAGTCTGCTTTGAGAGCTACAGCCTCAGGTTGGTGCGGAAAACCTTCATGGTGCTTCTGTGTCAAATGTTTGTCAGGAAACAGCAGCCACGGAAAAGCAGGGAGGACAGTGAGCAGATCCCATCACTCATTTTAAGCAATCCAGACGCCCCACCAGTTCCACGCTCACCCATGTGCGTGGTGCCATCCCTGCCTAGCCCACACAGAGATGGGCACACACCGCGGGACTGCTGGTCTCACTGACCACATCAACCTCTCTGCTCCTGTGAAGGCTGCTACCTACTAGTGCACAATGATCTCTTGTCCCCAGCAAATGCCAGCATCAGAGTTGAGCTATAATCTGGTTTTTCTTCTGCCCAAAATACCCAGTGGATGATTTATCTCTTCTGTCAATATTGTACTTGGCCCACAGCTTTGTAATCAACGCAGATGAGATGAAACTACAGTCTTACAATTTGCTTTGTCCCTACATGAGTACCAAACACTCTTCATACTCTTAGAATTAATAAACTTTTTCTCCTGTCACCATTCCCATTTGTTGCACTTTCCCTACACTGGCATAATTTTATTTTTTTCCAACCAGAAATCTCCCAAGCCCACTGGGGTTTCTGCGTGCGTGATGGCAAGTTAAACTGTTTCCTCCACTGCAAACAAACATTGCATGCAGGCAAACCATGTCCTGGAGTGAAGAGCAGAGACAGACACTAGAGGGAGGATCGACTCACAGACTGAGCTTTTGCCAGAGCAAATTCCTTGGAGTGTGGCTTCACCAAGGAGACGGCTCAAGTGGCATGCTGCAAGAGCCTGCTGGCCTCCCTGGCACTCAGGCTTGGAAATCACCGTCTGGACTGAAGGAAGAGGGCATCTGGAATTGAGAGTGAGCAAGACAAGACTTTGTTCTCTAAAAGGCTGTTCAGGGAAACCATACCTGCTAAATCCAAACATACCCACTGCAGGACAGATTCAGCTCTGTTACCCACAGGTACTGCAGTATGCTTTGCCAGCAGCTCTGCACAGGAGCACTGGTAAAAATAACCAGTACTCAATGGTTTGTTTACTTCAGTGAGTGCCTATTTTTCTAAGTCTGGACATTGCAGTGCTTTGACATCACTGCATTAGAAACGACAGAGCTCCATAATACACAAATCTGATGGAAACACACTCTTAAATTACAGGCCCAATTTCAAATAAATTACAGCCTTTCCTGAATAATTGTCTTCAGCAGTTCAAATTGACAAATAACTATGCAGGGTTACAAGCAAGCAGTACGACTACATGGAAAGGAACACAGTCATGGTACCTCCCACCTTCCTGGGTTTTCCAAGAGCCCTCACTCAGCTTTCACATCTTGGCTCATATTCATGTCCAGTCTCTAAACAGCAGTGGTTCTAAGAAGGGAAGAAACGAAAGCTAACTCCTTCATCTGAAGATCTCTGCAGGCTGAACTGCAACTATGTAGAAAATTGGGATGTGGAAAACCTCAGCTGTACAGTGCGGGATGTGTTTGTGGTCCTGGACAGGTTACTCAAGCTCAGAACAGGAACAAGCAAGGCTAGAAAACACCCCTGGCTCTGCCCATGCCTAGATCTTAACTATTCTTAGGAGATGCTCGTCCTACCTGTCCTTGAAGGCTTCCAGCAACGGAGATCCATGATCTAAACAAACTGCATGTAAACTTCTTAGGGTCAGATCTCCATCTGCAATATGGAGGCAATGCTGTTGCCTTTTCCACAGACTTGCTGTTTTCCAAGAAGGTTTTTGGAGGCAGAGACTTTGATTCACTAACACACCACAATGAGAGCTTATTACAGTGGGATTTCCAGATGCTGCTCGGGCAGCAAAGGGTGAAAGCAGCACGTAGCTCACTGAGAAGGTGGTGAAGTACAGTTGAAAGAATAGAGATGAATGCTGTAAACACTGGATGTAACTTGCCAACACCCATCTGCACTTGACTACAAATGAGGAAGATACTACAAAGATGTTATTCTTTCCTTATAAGCCATTTCTGCTAACTTGCAAAGGCATTAAGCTTTGGGATACATTCTATAGGGAAAGCTCAACACACAGCTAAAATCCACTGCTAAATGACTTCGCCATCCCCTCTACTGTAGCATGATCCATAAGTGGATCTATACCCAGGAGCCATAAAATCCCATTAGTCCTGCAGAAAGGGAGACTATTTTCTTCCAAAGAATATACAGCTGGTCAGTGGAATTCACCCTGTGAGGCAAGAAATTCACTCAATGGCAGCAGCTGGTCCTTCACAGCATCATCTTTTCAGTCACTAAGAACTCTCCATTTCCCATGGCATAGTTTTTCTAGATTATATATGTCAAATTAATGCTTAGTTCATATAATCAAAATATGAAAAATGCCTCTAATTATAAAAGCACAGGGCAGAGACAAGACTACAATTCAAGTTGTTATGGCTGCCAATTCAAGTTGTTATGGCTGTTCCTCCTGCCAATACAGGAGGAAAGATCTGGATTCTAGCACGCCATCACAAAAGCCTCAAGCAAGCCCAGGTGTGGAGGAGGAGTTGTCACCTAATATGGACACATTTTCAAATAGGGGCCATGAAAAGGAATGAAAAGTGATCCATTCCTAACAAAACTTTGCACCACCAAGACATCAGTAAATAGTTAATCAGCACTTCATGCCCAATCTTCCAACAGAGATGTATCTATTAAAATGCTGTCCAGTGCTATGGTACTTTTCCAAAAATATCCCCCTCATGACACTGTTCTCATTGGTAGCATCAAGTTGCTTTACCTCTGCAATCCATAGCTGGTCTTCTTCTAAAGCAACACTCTAGTCAGCTTTCTGGAAAGTCAATTATACCAAGGTATATTGGTCTCAGAATCCATCACCAAGGTGAGCCCAGTGCAGTTCTTGGCAGGGCTCACTCTCATGTCTTCCAAGAACACTATGAATTTTCCCTCTTACAGGCTTGGTTTGCAGACTTCTTGTCCTGTCCTTGTTGGACAGCAAGACGAAGTGGCCCTGTCTTCTTTAATATGAGCCTCTGGGTCTCCACAGTGGAGTTCCTGTAAAGCATTACCTCATCATCTCATGGTACACTTTCTCCCCTTTCTGTATAACTCCAGTTTAGAAAGGAGGTTATTGACATCTGCTGACTCCTCCACCCATCCCCCCCACAAAGGAAACTTTTCCCCTGCCTCGTGACAAAGTAAGAGGCATGACCCATCCCCTGTAACAGCTGGTAGGCCACTGAAAAAACAGATGCACTCTACCACAGGGTCAGCTAAGTTCAGCTGTCCCAGTTCTGACAGAAGCTGCTTCATCGACATATTCTCTCACACACGTTTTTGTACCTCCTAGACTTGGACTCCTGGAAGCTCCAGGTGCAGCTTATGCAATAGCATCCCGTCCTCCTCTATCTATGCCTTGATTGCACAAGAACATTTACCACTCAAAGTAGTAGACTTGAGCTTATGGCCACCGCTCCTCCTCCACCTTCCGTCCCTATTTTTTCTATCAGCTGTTGCTGGGTGGTATCAATTGAAAGGGCTGTTACACTCTTACGGGATTTACTAATTTTTCACTTTTACAAACGATCAGTTTACTAGACATAACAGATTTCCCTTGCCATGATGTTTTTCCCAAGGAATTGCCTACTGGGTGCAGACTAGCAAAATCATCAATGAGAAAATCAACAGGAATAAAACATGCCTGTGAGCGAGCCAAAACTCTGGACCTGTTTTGTGGCTGCTATGCCCATGGACCACTTCTGTTGAGGGTAAGAAATACCCAGGGCTGAGCCTGCTGCTGCCTGGCACAGCCCAGCTCCATCTCTGTGCTATGGGAGCTGAGCCTTAATGCTTTTCGATCCACGGGTCACAGGTTCAGCTCCCTGCTGCCGATGACTCACACAGGAGCACCGAACTAAAACTAGCAACACCAGCTTTTTTCTAGGAGAGGATTGAAGAGCAGCATTGATCTCAATGAAATATTTCGAGGGCAGAAAAATTCCACCACGCAAAGAGTGCGTGACTTCTCTTTAGTTTATTTTATATTTTTGTTCCAGTTGTCATTTTGAATTCAAACTCTTTGGAAAGCAGGCATAATAGTCTTAATGATCCCATTGAGCAGTTTAAATTCAAATTGTGGAGCACTTGCAATACCATGCTGGCAGCACTTTCCATAAATTACTCTCAAATTCAATACGTTGCTTGACAAAAACAAGAATAAAGGGCTTTTTACTTTAAAAAGAAGAAAACTTGTATCATAAAAAAAAAAATCTTTAAATTATAGTTTCTCTTTTCTGGTCCAATTTAAATTGTTACATAGTTGCTAAATTAGTGCTGTAATCCCTGCTTACAAATTGCAGAATTATTTTTAAAAATAGATGTAGTTTTATAGCAGCCTTACACTTTAAACCCTATGTGCTGCAGGAAGCTGCTCTCGCACAGCATTCAACCAGCCACACTCACATGCACACACGGTGAGGTTTACAATACCAGTCACACTGAAGCCAATAGCAGTCTCAATAGCAGAGACTTCAATGAGCACAAATTGAGTTAACACTGATATTTTAGAATGATTAGCAAATTTAAGCTTTCCCAGGATGCTCCATGGCACCAGTGGCTCTAGTTGTACCATTTCTTAAAACATTAGTATTTCTCTAGTGTTTTGTTCTGAACTATCTTTTCCTACTGAACTACAGCCACTTATAGGCCAGGAAGTTAGAAGATTGTAAGAGAAAAAAAACCCCTCTAAGAAATACTTTTTTCTGCTCACAAAACAAGTAAGGGAGGGGGAAGGAAAAAAAAAAAAAGGTGGAGCACTATAATCCCAAGTTCAAAGCTGGGGAACAGCAATAATCAGGGCATGACTTCCATGCATAATTCTTCCTCCTTCAAGCACTTCCTCAGCTTTAGTACTATGGAAAGATGAACTTCACCTGCAAAAAATCCTTGTAAGTGATTTCTGGGGATGGGTTTAAGATCAGGTCTTCAATATCTCACAGCGCTCAGCAGAAACAGGAAACCTTAATCCCTGGGTCTCCACAGGGCTTTGCAGAGCATACCCACCATCTTCCCTGCTCTAGCTTGACAGACATCAGAGCTTCTTTCTTTTCCTTCAATCATTCATCACTTCTAGCCCACCACTTCTCTTTCATCTGACCCTGGCTACTTCTGCTTTCTTGTACCCTTCCCAGTCCCATCGTGGTTCCCTCCTCAGGTGGGCCACGTTAACTTGGACACAACAGAAGAAACCCTTAGAGGCCAGAAGCATCTGCAAGATCTTGCTGCTCTCTGCATTAACTGCAGGAGCTCAGCCCCTCCCAGCCCTCACCTCAGAGTGCACATCTCCAACTGCTAACCACCGGACTGCCAGGAGAGGGGATAAAGAATGGAGGAAAATTTCCACGTCCTGGAGGAAGTTATCTGGACATCAAAGAACACCCCATTCACAAAACAGCAGCATCACTCTTGCCAGACTGGTGTGTCTGGTTAACCTTGTGTTCAGTCCTTACGATAACACTGTATTTGGACAGCGGACAGCTGGCACCGCTTGAACATCTTGCTCTTCAGTCTTTTATAACAACAGTTCCACTGATATTACTCTTAGCCTTTTCCCTGCTCTAAGTCCAGTGTTAAAATCTCTTCAACTACTTAGAGGAAGCAAACCAAATGTTCTTTTGTCAGTAATTTGCCCTGTAAGGGAGTGGAAAAATATACTGATAACATTGTGTAGACACGGCGTTCATCACGTGCACAGCAGTGCACTGCTTACACTGGAAACCCTATCATGGTATTTCAGATGTTAACTTGACTGTCATAATGACTAGGAAACATCTGTCTCCTATTAACACTTTAGTTTTTACAGTTGCTTTTAGTTCAGCAGAAGTGTCTTAATGGAGAAGACTGGTACTCTTTTAGAAATAACATCAATAATGAAAGAATCCTTGGATGCAGAGCAAAACCAGCAAACACATTGGCAACAGAACTCGCTGCACTCAGAAAATGTAACAGGAAATTATATTGATGGGCTTTTGGGTGGGAGGATTTTTGTGTGAAAGAAATTAACTCTGGAACTCAAATTCCCATTAAGAAAAATATTTCTTTTCAAACAGGTGATTGATTTCCTTAGATGTTAATTCAGACTTTTGGGGAATTCCATCTTAATTGGATCATTGATAAATAAAACCAGAAACAAAAACAACAAAAAAAACCCCCTTCTGCAGGCTATTTTGGCTTGGTACTGACTAACCAGTAATTAAATACAGCTCTTGACAGTAATCTTAATTATGGCTTCACTACACCACAACTAAGAAGAGTCACACAACAAACTGAGAAGATTAGCCAATTCTAATTGTTGAAAAACATTTATTTTTGTTTTTGTGCATAGTTTTTGTGTGCATAAGGCCCCAAGTCACACCAGTGAATTATTAAAAAATAATTAAAGACTTCAAGAATTTATATACCACAACTAGGCAAGTGTTAGTTTATTTTCTTAATATAAATGAAGCCTATGGCTTGCATAACAGGTAAAGAGTTTTCAATTTGGGAAAATAGGGATGTGTGCTAGAAATCAGTGTGAATTAGGTAAACCAGGAAAAAAGTTTCACTGAATTACACTCACACCAGCTGAGAACACTGTTTTCTCAGCTAGCCACTGCCATGAATTAGCTGTAAAGTCTTGGGACAGTCACACCTGCTGCACCTTCCATGGGAATGTAGGTCCCAGAGGAATCTGAGTCAAGGTATTTCCATCCCACTGACTTTCTACAGATCTAGGGTTCCTAGTATCCAAGCTATTTTCTGATATAGGGACTTTGGGAAATGCACCCCCCCCCAAAAAAAAAAAAAACAACAACAAAACACACACAAAGAAAACCAACACCCCAACAAAAACAATGAACCCCAAAACCAACCAACCAACCAACAGGAAACATAAAAAAAATAAAAGAAAACAAAACAAAACAAAAATAATCAGAGGCCACATTTCAGCAGAATCCTTATTGCTAGACAGGCTAGATTTTAAGCAGGTCATTAACTCTCAGAGTTCAGTATAACCACATCACACATCTAAAGGCATCAAAACACAAAAGCAGTCAGACTGTGCCTCATCAATTTAAGGGTCTCATTCATCTGCAAGAACAACTCGCAAGCCTAGCTCAAAGTCTCAGTGTACTTAGGCATTCATTATCCTACTGAAACCAATGCAGGCTTCATTCCACTGAAAAATCAATGAGACATATGCTCTAGGACACAAATTCCTCAGGCCTAAAGCCAGTGGCATGGCAAAAGCCTAGATCCCTTGTCGATCTGGCTTTCAACACAGCAGAGTCCTGAGCTTTCTGAGAGGCACTGAGACATAGGCTCCCAACACTTGCTTCTTCCACATTTAAGAGTTTAATGTGTGCTTGGGTTTTTGTTTTTTTCTTTACTGCATCATACTGCCAGATTCCTGCTTCCCATTTTCCACTCACAGTACCAGCTGTCCAGATACATATATGTAGCCCCATCAGCATTGCCATCCTTTCCCCTGCATGTGCAGCAGCAGATGGATCCAGACGTGTTTTGGGTTAACTCCATAACCATGTTTTTGGACTGCATGGATAAACATTTAAAGGCCCCTTCTGGTTATATAAAAGGAAGCTATTAAACGTTTACTCTTTCCTCTGTACTCAGAGCTGCAAAGCCGTATCACAGAACACACAAATGCAGATGCAACCAGGCAATTATCATTCCTTTATCCCTTAAATAGATAGAAGATAAATTTGAAAGAAAATGAGGAACAGAATCCTTCTCCCTTTCCTTTTTTATCCTTTTATCTCCCAATGTAGGAAGTTTACTGAACCCTTGCCAACAATTCACTCAGGCTAATGAAGTGTATAAGTAATGGGATTAAATAATCTTAAACCATTACTACAGTGGCTAATGCAGATGTTTTCCCAAACTAAAGCAGATGAGTGGTGTAGAATGCGTGCTTGATTTAAAAAAGAAGAAAAGAAAGTATCAATCTGCAAGCAGATGAAGTCAATTCCAGCCTGAAGTCAATGAAATGTTTAATTCCAGTTACATAAAGTTGCTCCAATTATATTATGAATGCACCTTCCCAAAGTCTTCAGTGCTTTGCACGTGGTTAAACTTGCCACAAAATGAAACTTAAATTTTTTATGGTGCAATCACTTTAGAGCAAACAAAAATAGAAATTATTTAAAAGGTACATATTCCACCAAAAGACCATTTAGCTTTTAAAAGCAAATTAACAAGGCCCATCTATCACTGCCACTGTAAATAAGACAGAACCCTCCGTTTTTATATTCAATATTTCAGTAACAATCTCACTGTGAAGGCTCTGTAGAAATAAAAAGAACAATGAGATACTGGTGGCATTTTAGAAATATTGTAGTATTAGTGCTCTAATTATCACTGGAATGCCAGAAATGTCAAGACAAACATCAATTTTTACTTTCAGAAGTGTAAATCCAATTCTGGAAGGGTCTCAGGTCTGGTGTGTGTAAGAAGTCAAAACTGGAGGTTTAGAGAAAGATCTGTCAGTGCTTTAAGAATGTTCCAGTGCTTTTCTTACTCTAAGTTACAAGGACAATCCTAATATACTGGATGCCAAGGTCAGACCAAGGTAAGGCCTCAGGCACATTATGGGATGTTTCTTTAATTTGCACCCATGCAGCTGGTTCCAGCTACTGTTATGGGAGCCTCTTAAAATGTGCAGCTCCTCAGAGCAACTGTAAATTGTTTGCTTTGAGACCTTGTTGGAGGCACAAAGTTTTAGAGCAACATAAACTTCAAAAGATATCTAATCCAAAGACCCCTGCTTTAGCAGAAAGCCTTCCATCAAGCAAGGCAAGAGTCTTGATTTTAGAAGTTTTGGTGATTTCTTGCATCCCACCTCCTTAATCTTAGTGGGCACCACAGTCTGTAACCATTTTGGTATCAGGTTTCTCAACACAGAAAGCTGAGAAACACAAAGAGAACAGGTACTCACAATGTAGCAGGGTTCACAGTAGGCTTTCTTCTCCACAGCGTAGAAAGGCTGTCCCCTCAGCTTGTTGTTGCACTTTATGCAGGTGAAACACTCCACGTGGAAGACTTGGTCCATGGCCGTGCAACCGGTGCCTTCTCCAACAACATTCTCCCCGCAGCGGGCACAGCGTCCTGTCAGCAGAGGGAAAGGACAGGAGTCAAAGCAAACCCCTCATTTCAGCTGCAGAGGAGGTCCCTCCACTCGCCCATGGCTCCAGAGCAGGTGAGGGGAGACAGCAGTTCAGTCCACGGAAAAATAATTTGTGCCACTGCTTGCAAAGATCCAGTGCCACTGGAAGGCACTCTGGTGCTGGTCCACATGAAAAGATCTAGAAAGGACTGAAACTGACTCCCAAGACAGCACTTGTGTCAGCTGTGCTGCTGCAAGTCAGCAATCATTGTAAGGATCCTGAGCTCCACATACAAACCACTCAGCTATCATCTAACCCAGCTATATAGTCATCTTCAGCTCTTCAGTTAGATGGGATAAACCTGTGCCTTAAGCCTTGCTACCACATGAAAGGATTCTGTGGTAGGAGGCCCTGTAAAGCTACCTGGTGGCAGCACAATTTAAAAAGAAGTTTTCGCTTGTACAGCATAAACCAATTCTCTCAATGGAGCCAATTACTTTTTTTTCTGTTTGAAGATTAATACAGATTACGATATTGTGTCTATTTAAAGCACAGAAACTATTCCTAATGCAACTGATGTGTGGATACTTTATTCTTACCCTCTTTCAAGAAAGGTGTATCAGAAGCTGCTGGTAAAGACTCTTAAGTACAGACAAGCCTTAAGAGCTCTGTCTGTTTCTGAAAAAGGTCCTTAATATCACATACCAATGCATAACAAAGTCTGCAGACACACACACATACAAAAGGCTTGCTGCCCTGTTCAGATTGTTGCTAAAGATGGTATGTGGCAGATAGATTTAAAGTGAATACAAGATTTTCTTAAATCATGGGAAAAACATTTCCCTAGGGAAGACTGCGGTGCAGAGATGATGGAAGAGGTGGGTGGAAGGCACACCTTTGCCATTTTTCTCTGCCATTTGAGTTCTAGAAAATGGAGATAGCCCATGAAGTTCTGATGTCCTTACACAACAAGCAATGTTGAAAACGGAAGGCATTAAGGACAATGTCACCTACCCTACACAGGAGAACCCCACCAAGGGTAATAGAGCAACTCTGATCTGGGGCAGTGCCCCACTTAAAATGGTACTCTCCAGTTCAAGAGTAACTGTGGTGACCCCAGCCTTGGGGTCCTGCACTTCTTGAAGGCTTCATGGGTAAAGCGGTGTGGTCAGTGAGGGTGGGAAGGGAAGCAAGAGCTTAGGTACAAGCAGGAATGCAGACTGAGTTCAATATAGAATTATTCATAAAAGCATATAGAAATAATATGTACCTGATAATAATTACATAATCCAGCAACGATACAGTGTTCTCTCATACCATGGTCTGTGTTTATTGGCCTTTTCATGCAAATATTTCACAACTTCCTCCTTCACAAGGACTTAGACATGTCTTGTTATCCCAATTGCAGGACTGCTGCCCTTCACTGTCCACTGCCAATGTCCCCACACTTATGAGTTCTTTCATGTTTGTTCCAGACTCCAACAAGCTACAGTCAGGGAACAAAGCATGCAAGCTACTTTTGGATCCCTCAGGATGCAGCAGGATGATATATACACACATTTGAGATACATTAGGAAAGCTTGGAAAAGAACCCAGATCATTACGATTTGCTACAATGGTGTAACCATAGTTGGCTTTAAACAGGACAGACAGTTCCTGACTCAAATAGCTCGCAACCTGAGCAATGTGGAGGGAGAAGTCACCAGATGAATCCAGACAATTCCAGAAATCCCCCAAATGGAACTAATAATGCTGTATTTAACCTTAACTTTCCTTAGCATTTGTTATTAGGGTTTTGATTGTCACTGTTGTGCTTTAATCACTCCACTGTAACATTTCTAGAGAGGACTCCTTTTTTATGAGCAGAAAAAGAATTCAGGTTTCCCAGCATAGTGGTGAGGCTACAGATCATGGGGGAAGAATGGAAAAAAACATGAGGGCTAAGAAGAAAAAACCCAAACCCGCTGGAGAGAACCACAGGAGCAAGCACTGCACTGGGAAGGAGGCAGAAGACCCCTCCTGTGTACCACGGGAGAGCCCTGCTCAGCCCCGTGTATGGACAGCACGGAGCTGGTCCAGGGCCTTCTCCAAACATCTCATGTAGCTGGGCTGTAATACCAAGAGACGTCTGGGGAGCAGTTAATATCTCTATATATAAAACATGAAATTGAAAGCCATTAGTGTATTACTTTACACAGTGTTTCTCCAGAGGGAATATTCTGCTGAAGAATTTATTTTCCCTAGTGTGCCATTCTGTGATCATCCGGTATTATTTTTATGAGGCATTTGGACATGGAATAATGTAGTGTCATGCAAACACTTCTCAGCTTTCTTTGTTAACATCTGAGCAGAACATGTGGGAATCTTTTCTTCTCCTCCTCCTCTTCTCACATTCATAATTTAGCCAGCTCTTGTGTGCTTCAGCATTTATCTTCCTCTTTGACCAAGGCATCTCTCCATTTGCTGAAGAAGCTGTCTACATGGAAACCATACTTCTGGCTGTACTTGTGCCAGGAGGCCTGGGTCTGTTTCCTAACTCAAATAATCTCTGACAAGTCACTCAGTGCCTTTGTACCTCTGTCCCCTCTTCGAGCAAAGGGCATAAAGACATCTTCTTTGCCTCCTAAAGGTGCCCTGAGGCTACATTCCTCCATAGCTCTGAGGTATTCCCCAACTACACTGCTGGTGGTCAGATACAAACCAAAGAGTAGCACAGCAGAAGTCTTGGCCAACTTCTCCCCTTTAAGTTGGTTTCCTGAGGCTTTCCTTCCTCTTTCTGGGTTTTTCCACAGAAGATTCCCATTGAGGCAGTGACAGACTTAACCTGTCTACATTTATGAGAAGTCCAGTTGCTGCTATTAAGTACACAGACAGAAATATTCCTATAAACTCTCACACAGGAAAGCTTTTTTTGTAAGTTTATATGCAAATTATAACACTGTGGCCTTGAGCAAACCATATTTTTCTTGAGACATGGCCACTCCAGGGAGAATCAAAACACAGCTCTGTGCCTAGCAATTGATTCACTCACCCAAAAGGTAAAAGCAAATAAGCCAAAGCATTCAAAATTGGGAGCTTACAGTTAGGTGGCTGGATCCACCTAAAGGCATGTGGGCAAATACACAACCGATCTGGTTTGCAGCAATGTGACCACTGGAGACTGCACCTTCTGCAGGCCTTGGTGCAATCTGGGATAGTCACAAGACTTCTGCAAAAGCCTGTCTCTTCTCCCAGCTCCTGCAACTCGCTCATATGTAGTTGAAAATGGCTATTAGTTTCAAGTGTTGGTGAGGGAGGAACTGACAAGCAGACAAGCACATCCACACAGGCAGTGCAATTGCACAAGCCTCATTTCCTTAGAAAACCAGAAAAACCCCACTAAAAACAATATATCTATCATTATGTCTGATAAAAACAAAACAAAGGTCTGCTTTTCCTGTATGCCAGTTACCAACGGCGAAGGTATTTGTGGTTGGGCTCACCACAATTAAGTGCCCACATATGTTCCCCATTTTAATATTTTCACACTGGCTCAAATAACCCAGTCTGTTGTGTGCAGAATACCCATGAGTGAACACAGAACAAGTTGCACTGCTTATTGGGAAAGAAGTAGCAAAGGCAAAGTTTGCAAGACTCAAGAACAAACAGATTGCACAAAAAAAGATTACACAAATAATCTAAGAGAAAAATAGCAGGCAGTGTATTACAGTAGAAACACAGAACAACGTGACCCATTTGCTTCCCACAGAGACAAACAGCATTTAAAAGGCAGCTTAAAGACAAAGGACAAAATTAGCTCTAAACTGCATGGAGATGAAACTATGTCATTTCAACATTCTTCTTTTGCCCCTTCAGCCCTTTTTAGATCCTTTTTCAAGATCATTTCAGCAAAACTAGAAGGCAATATGTTGGCAGCAAGCCTGGGAGACCGGAGTCCTCTATTTTTGCATGAAAGAGGTTCATAACCTTGGCCGTGCTGTGACCTTCCTTCAGCCCAGCCCAGCCGCCACATGTTGGTCTTTCCTTGGGGGGACATACAGAAGTGCCCACAGAGGCTTCCCTGCTGAAAATACCATCGTTACCGAGTGAATCACACAGAAACACCTCAGCAGCTGAAAGGATACATCAGCTACTACACTCTTTTCTGAAACCTCCTCACTTACTGTCTTCTGTTGTGTAAAAAATTTAAAATATTTTGAATCTGAAGGAAGAGGGGGAAGGGAGAAGAGGAGCTCATATTGCACATGATGCCATGTTCTAACTTTTTGCTATCTCATTACTGTTACTACATGGTTTTCACTTATACCACCACAGATCCTGGCTGCTCAGATTATGGAACATTGGGTGTTGGAAAAATCCAATGGGCTTTTGGGTATTGGAAAAACACAGAACTCAAAGAAGGGCCCTACTGCAGGAGCTTACAACCTAATACAAGTAATAACAATGGGGTAGTGATAGGAAATAGAATGAAACAACCAGACAAAACCAATCAGCAAGGGAAGCTGTGGTCTCAGCACTCTACATGTTTTACTGTCAACAAGGAGTCTGCAGACAGCACAGCAAAGGAAAAGGTTAAGGAAGAATTTGAAAGAGGACCCGGAGGGAGTTTAAAGGAAGTTTAATGGAATGCTTCTGAGGAAAGGATAAAGATAACACAAAAGAGAATATAAATGCTTGAAGATTGAACATAGACGCCTTCAGATGGGAAGGATGAGTTGGTATGCCACTAGAATACTAGAGGAAGAAGGGTGGGAATAGGTCATTACAGGTCATGCAGGTAAAGACATGAAGCTTCTGTTTGATATGAGGCAGAAATGAAATCAGGAGAGATGTTTAAGAGTTGGATTTGATGATCCTTGTGGGCCTTTCCAACTTAGGATATTCTATGACTCTATGACTAAGAGGCAGGAATGATCTGGACTAAGTTACAAGCCAGAGAGTTATTTCTGCAGCTAGTTGAGCGTGAATAGAGAGAAATTGCATTTTTTGAAAAGGATGTTGCAGAGATTCAAGGTCACCGGATCTTGGATGCAGGTTTTAACTGTGAAGATGAATAGGAAAGGCCATAATCTGAGCTGTGACTCTGCAAGAGTCTTAAGATTTGGCCAGAAACTGGGCATGATCTGGAGATAAGGAATTAGGCATGGTGTGTCCAACCTTATCTGGGACATGCGCCACTTTTAAATGTCAGATTAGGAACATGAGCCAATGGGACAAACATCCACCACTGAAGATGGATGACGGAATAGGTATATGTCATACTAACGCTTATGGCATAATACTCTGATAGCAATCACAGACAAAGGCAATGCAACTCCATGCAGCTGCCTTGAGATGCTCCTGTTTGCACATCCAGGGACTTGGGTAGCCTTTTCTAGGCTACAGCATTATTTTTCTGTCATATCTACTTAGACACTAAGGCATTGGCAGCACCAATGCGATGTACAGTGCCCAACACAGACAATTCGGGCAGTAACTACAGATGCCAAGAGCAGAGAAATAGAGAGAAAATGTGCAAACCTCTTCACAAAAGGCTTAAATTCATGAATTCAAAGCATGCATTCTATGTAGAGAAGAGATAGGGGATAATTTTCTGATAAAAGCATCAAAGTAGGGAGGTTCTGCATTTGCTGAAATGTGGGGAAAAAGCGTTGATATCTCAAAAAGCTCTGCATGATGGAAAGAACTGTTTCCCACCTAACTGCACTGTGGGAATACATCACAAGGTCATATCCTCGGTGCCTATCAATTACACAATTTCCCTTGATCAGCTAAGTGTATTCCCCAGTTCTCACTGCAGCCCTGATACACAGTGCAAGAAAGAACTAAAAAAATACAGCATGCTGCCTTTTCAAAACTGTACCAAGAACATTTTTAAAATACATAAATACATTGAACAAAATATCTCACTGAAAGTTCCCCTGGCAGCCTCAAGACACCCAGTATTTCCGCTGCGTTATTTTTCTAATCATCTCTGTTTAGAGTTCGCCAGCGAACGCATTTTAGAGATTCATGACACATTCTGCTTTTGGATGGCTTTGAATCAGCTGGCAGTAAATGTGGAAAAATCATTATTCCTAATGAAGAAATATTGATGACAAAACAGCATTTCGAGGACAACATTGACCATAAGTCAACAATGTAACAAGACTTTCCCCTCTCTCCCTCTTCTTTCCTAGTGACTTTTATCCAAGGGTTTTCAAATATTTCCCAAGCGCATGGGATTCCTCGGGACACCTATGTCAGACAGGCACAATTACTCCATTTTAAAGGAATACAAGAGTACAAATTGATTGTTAGGATAAGAGTGTAACAGCAGACCTTAACCTAGTACACCCTAATCAAGTTAAGTCTCAATGTTACAGCTTCTGCAACTCAGAAGCACCCAACAGATCCTGGGTTCTCTGATTCATCCAAAGGGAATAAAAGAGGGATCTCTGATCCACAGTGGAGGGTTTATTCCCTTCCTACAGTGCATGGGAGGTATATGTCTAACTGGTTATGCTAGACAAAGATGTGTTGATCATATTTGTCCCAGAGTAATTCTGACATTTTGGCACTTGGGGCACTGCAATAACAGTAAAAAGGGAAATCCAAAGGCATTTTGTACATCTTGTAGAAAACAGTATTATTTAGCTCATCTTATCCTTGCCTTCCTTATCTACCCTTTTCTTGCTTTTGAACTCAAGACTTTTCACTGAGTGGGAAGCCCTTGGCAATGGTTTATCGTGCCAGGATCCAAGCTTGAAGTATCACCATTTGACAGTAGCAGGCTGTATGCATCAGTTGTCTTACCCAGCCTTTGGACACGAGACAGATCAATCTTAATTCCCTCTTCTTCAGCAGACGTCAGAAAACACAATCTTTCACAGTAAACACAGCTTCATGCTGCAATGTGTGCCTGAAACACTTCATAAATTAAATCCAAGGCCGTGATTTAATTACTGTGTCCTGGTTATTCTGCTTTAACTGTGTTGCACTTGTACTCCAGATGTACAGGTCCCTGCAGTGACCTACTTGTCATTTGTACTGTACAGCACTGTGCAGTAGCTGCTCTCTCATGTTGTTTGCATCCCTTTCCTCTGACCACAATACAACTTCATATTCTCACTTTGCTTGGCTGTAAAAACCTGACACATTCTCAGTATGCCCGGGAGGTCCCATTCCACACCACAGAGCAAATGCACTACAACTGTGCAGACTCACTCTGCCAACACTTTACCTTTTCAAACATTTCTTCATGCTGCTCATCACAAGATTACTGTCCCAGCTGACCTCTGGCCCTCACAGTGAACCTTTCCAACGCCCCAGGGAAGGTAGAGGACTGTTAGGACACCTAACATGCAGGCAGGGAACTTGAGACCCACAAAGGTTAAATAACTCTCCACGGGTCACACAAGAAGTTTATGATGGAGCCAGGAACTGAAACTGTATCTTCTCAATCACAGTCTGGTTTCTTTAACCACAAGGCCATCTCTGAAAAGGCTTGAGGGTGAGAAGGGCTTGTGGCATAAAACTCAGTTTCAGAGGGAGCTCTCAGCGCCAGTCTTGCTGAAATCCCCTCCCCAGGGGAGGAATGTGCTCCTTGTGCGGACCACGGCATCACTCTGGCAGCCTGGCTGAGCCACATAGCAACTGAGCACACAGAGGTCTCTGCCTCTGCTACTGTCCTCTGTTTAATGAGAGAGAAAGAAAGGTCTCTGCTTCCTTCAGCATCTGTGTGGTGGTGATCCTTTACACATCTACATCACCCTCTCCTCAACATCCTGGGACACAAGACAATTTAGCTTGTTTCTGTTATAAAGCAGATTACTGTTAGACGTACCTCCCCAAATTATTGCAGCCACAGTGCATCACTGCCACAACATGGAGAGGATCATCCCTGATTTTCCCACAACACTACAAAAATTCAGGTTGAACAGGACCTTGAGAAGACATGGAAACTATCTCTTACTGCTTCAAAAGCAGCATCAACTCTCTCTACAATATTCTTGAGAGATACTTGTTTAACCTGCTCCTAAAAACCTCCAGCAACAGAGATTTCACCAACCACTCAGACAAAAAATCTCAGCGAGTAGCTAACCATACCACTAGTGAGCCTTTCTGCCATCCAACCACAATGCCCCTTGCAGCAAGCCAAGCCAGTGCCTTTTTACTCTGTTTGTGATGGACACAAAGAAGACAGATAGGCTCGGGTGGGCCTACACCAATTGTACAGGGCCGAATGGAAACGCCCCCCCTGGCAGGCAAGCGTGTCCCTGAGCCCCACACACCGATGAGGCACCAGTCCCCAAGCTGGATGATGTGCAGTGAGTGTGCCAGCCCAGTGGGGGTCAGTGATGCTCTACAATATTTAAGGTCCCAGACACCCTTTTGCAGCATGGTTTGCCTTTCCTTTTCCCTCCTCTGTTGTTGTTGTTACATTGTGTCAACTTTTTGGCACGTGTTTTACCATGTGCGAACGGCTTGAAATAGAGACCCTCTAACATCTGGAGACAAAAAAAAAAAAAAAAAAGGGGGAAAAAAAGGGGGGGAGAGAGGAAACATTCCTCCCTTTGCTAATCGATCAAGGAAATGCAAGGGAGGGAGTAAAATGTACTCTTATTTCCGTTAGAAATGTTTCCTTTAATGCCGATGAAAGCTGCCAGATGACAGAGACTACGGGTGTATATCCACTGAGGAGCCGGGCTCGGGAAGCAGAGGAACGAGCTGTTAGCGCAGCTCTGCCAGGCACGGGGGTGTCCCTGGCAGCCAGTGCAATTCTTCCTCCAGCCCCTGTCTCTCCCGGGCTCTCCAACACGGCAAACACGGTGCCGTGTCCCCTGCTGTGTGCGGGGCACTCCCTGCTACCTGCTTCCCCTCCCTACTGCTCCCAGCCTGGGCTGAACGAGGCACGGGTATGGTATAGAAAAGTAGCTTTAAGTTGCAAGTGTAGAGTTGGATTGAAAGAAGTAACATTTCCTAATTATTCGTTTTGATTAGAAGAGTGTTCATGTTTGGGGGAAAGACTTTCATAGCACCGATTTGCACAAAAAACCCCAGCCATGAAATACTTAACTAGGGAGTGCAATCATTTAATTTTGTAAAAAAAAAAAATTTAAAAAATTTCATACTTTCACAGAAGTTCCCCATATTCCTGTGCCATTACTCCTCTCCTTCAGAGCAAAATGATTGCATATAGTAAGTTAAAAAATCAAGATATAGAAACCTCTTTTTTCTTTTCCAAACAAAAAATTGGGCAAAATTCATAAAGGCTGTAAGAAAGTGGGCCTTTTCCATGCTTTCAAAAGCTGAGAAACCTCGTATTTTATTTTATTTTCATAGGAAACTGAGAGTTTCTAAACCAAAATGACTCTTCTCCTTGGAACACATCACTAATGTCAAAATCTTATTTTTTAGGGAGATGTTACCAATACCCGGCATCCAGGGAACAACCTCAGCAGCTCTCTACTAAAGCCCTGGTGAAGGTGAGGCTACCAGCCAAGTCCTAGTGGGGCTGACAGGAAACCTGTCTCTGGGCAACTTACCCCAAAGCTGATTCTATGGGGGTTAATACCTCCTAGGAAGGACCTTAGCAAGGGAAACAGTTTCTGGCTCAGCAGTGGATCAGACAAATTTTGGCAGTTTTGGTGATCCCCACAGCAACAACCACTGAGCCACTCCCTTTGCACTTGTAGTTGCAAAGTCATGTTGCACGATAAACCCTGGACAGTGAAAACATCAAATACATGGCAGCACACAAGTTGAGCAACCATGCTTGTATGAATCTGCTGCAAGGAGAAGAAGGCAGGATACCAGACAGAAGTCACTCCTCCTCCCACCCTCATCAGGGGCCACGAGCAGGAGGGCATTTCCTGAGCTATCCCCTGGCCCACTGGGTTTGCTCTGTAATGCTGCACCAAATTTCACGATCCTCTTCTGGAAAGCCACAAAAAATACGTTGCCATTACTGGGGGTGCCAGTGGCAGCAGCCCCAGGCAGCAGCTACATGGGGCAGCAGCTCCGTGGGGCGGCTCTGCCCGGCCCATCTGGGTCCCTTGGCAGATGTCTCCGAGCGTGCTGTCCCAGCCTGCCCCCTGCCCGACTCAGTAGATCAGCCTTGCTGGTAGAGCAGTGGAGGGTGATTTCAGGGGCTGCTGCACCTGACCCCGTCCGTAAGCAATGGCTGTAACACAGAGCAGAGCTGGAGGCCAGACGAGCTGCTCTCCTCAGAGCCTTGGTGCTCGCTGTGCACCAAGTGGGTTCATGCAGCTTCTCCCAGCCACTCCTCCAGCTGGGGGGGGACCAGTAGCTGGCTGTCCACAGGCTCATGCTGCTGCTCAGTGCAAGCACACCTTAAACACAGATCAAACTCTCCTGAGCTCTCAGCTTTCTTACAGAGCTGAACCAAGAGTGCGGTCAGAAGGGACCAGCTAAGACTCACACTGATACAAACAGCAGTCTTTACATCTAGGTCAAAAAATGAGTTGTCTTTTTCCACATTCCCAAAGGATTTTGGGTTTGCCGCTTCCAGCATGAAAGCAGGCTCAAGGAGCCCAAGCCATGGGACACAGCCCTGTGATGTTAGGTGCAGGACAAACAGAGCAAACAATGTCCTTTTTCCCAAAGAGTTTAATCTCCAACTGTGTCCTTGTTGCACGAGGGCACTTCAAACCACTTCTGCGCCCCTGCCCAGCTAATCCATTTCAGAAGCCCAGGACAGGCACCATCAGTGTGTTAAGCAGACTCAAGCCCAGCCAAAAATCACATCCACGGCTGAGCATGAATGATACAATTCACTCTTCCATAGCCTGACTGTGCTCCAGCTGGTATTCGGCAGCTTTTCTCTGCCTCGTGGCATCACTGGGAAGGTGATGGCATGAACTGATTTTTACCAAAGGCTCTGTTCAGTGGTGAAGATGAAATTGCCTGAGTAATGGCGAAGTTTTGAGTCAGAGATGCTTCCTGTGCCATTGGCTCTGGCCTACCAACCTGGAATGCCTCCTGCATGCTTGCCTGGGGAAAAACATCTGACAAAAGCCAAAAAACAGGGAGGGAACTTATCTCCCCACTGCCAAAAGTGAAAAAAAAGAAAAAAAAAAGTGAAGAAGGGCTGGCTCTGACAAAGAGTAGTGTCCTGAACAAATGGCAGCTCTCATAGACCCAAGAAGGTTAAGGCCTGAGGTTTTCAAAGGTGCCTGGCTGCATTAGAAGATGTCACACCAAATTTCAACCAACACCTCATTTATTTAAGGTCTTTTGAAAACCCTGCCTTTCACAATCTGGCACCAGCCCAAAGCTTCCTTGCTGTTTTGAAACACGCGCTGTCTGTGTGTTGACAGCAGCCCTGCCATAAATCACATCCCTCAAGCACTGGAAACCACCTCACCTGTAGGCTGAGCATCTACTTTTCCTTGCAATGAATTCCATCACTCCAAATTTCTCAGTAGCTGGAATCAACCAATGCTAGTTTTTTTCTCATTAAAGCAACCTACTGGACAGAGGTTTCCTTCTTCACCTCAAAATCTGAGACCTTTCCAACCAGGTACAAGGTCCAATATTTGTTTACTCTCTTGGACAAGTAACAGGAACTTTACAACCTGGGATGGAGAAGCACTCTTATTCTGCAGGGGACATTGAGTATTTGTTCCTATTCAGAATGACTACATATGTCATAACCTTAAAATGTGACATTGGTATTGAAAGCAGAAGTCCTTTTAAAATGTCATTTGATGTTGGTGACACCGTATTTATTAGACTGATGTAATTAAGCAATAACTACAATTCTGCTCCTCCTCTGGGTCATGGGACCTGCTTTTACCGGCTGGGGTAGATGGAAACTAATACTGATAACTCTCTAATTTCAAAAATAACCTCCCAGTGGCACATGCTTCATCTGGAGTCCATGATGGAGCACTGATATCAAGTATCCAATGATCACTACCCTCACCTGATTGCCACATTCTCAGAGCTTGCTGCATAAGGATATCAAATTTTTCTTGCTTGGCCTCCATTACAAGGGAATTAGAGCAAAATATGAGATACATATTTATAACAATTATTATTTTATTTAAAGAAAGTATGTGGAAATCCATCTGCACAATCGCATGTGTCACTCTCACACATCCTACAGGTTGTGATTCAAAATTAGCAAGGCTTAAAAAATAATAAGTTAAAAAAAACCTCACACCATAAAGCCAAGCTCTTTAGTGGAATTAAGTCTGATCTGTTTGAGGTGGTAGTTTTGACTCTAGGGCCTGCTGACTAACAGTAGGAGACATGAGAGTTGTGGGTACATATTTATCATGATTAAAGACTGTCCTGACATTTCACCTTAAGTTCTCTATGAGGAGGCTCTGATGTTGACCAGCATCTACAAAGGCATGCTCCAAGTACTACTCATCACATTTCTAAGACAGAAGGTTCTTCCTGAATTGGCTTCCATGCTAAGGGTACCAATCCCTGTCTCCTGAATTATTCACACAATGCATGTCTTGAAAATTTTGTGCCAATGGAAACTGAAGCCCCAAAAAGCTTTAGTTTCTTGTGACAGGGCTGAACTAATCAGAAAAGACTGATCCAATATCCAGAGCTCATGATGAGTTCTGCCAGTCCAATGTCCTTGAGCAGGCATTAGAAAAGGCCGTCATCATCAGGGATTGTGTTTGCCAAAAACTTGGTGTTGGAAAATGTCCTGAACATGCCGCACCAGTGACGGCAACTCTGTATGAGCAAAGCTGGCAAATCATTGCACTCTGAACTTTCAGGGTGCTCTTTACTGGTTTCCTACATTCATGGGAGTTTATTGTGAAAACAGTAAGGGTATCTAATCCTCATTAACCACTTTGATGCGATAGTAGGAAAAACTGATGTACTTGTTTACATGTGATAACGGAATCGTTTGAAATCCACTAGACCTCCAAATTTAGATCTGAGGTACATGTAGCGACAGTTTATACCAATCCTGATTTTAGCTGATGTAAGCTTAGTCAACTTCTTTTGAATTTTTATGACCAAAACCAGAAAGCCAAGACTGGTTTAAGTCAGTTGGTTTCTATTTGCACATAAAATGATGCAGCTTTATTACGCTGACAAAGTCAGATGTGATGGGTAGGTCACGGAGGCTATTATTCACACCCCAACATAGGAAAAAGTGTGGGAGACTTTTGTCCCAGTGAAAAGCTACAACTTACAAAAGCCTTCAAAACAGAACTGCAGATGTGGGACTCAATGCAACCTTTTGAGACTTCAAGTATGTTGGAAATTGCTTTCATTGTTTTCCATTGATCTAAACATCCCCTCTGCAGCCTCTGCACAGACGAGGACCTGGGAAACAAAATGCATTATATAGCTTGTGGGAAGTCTAAAACCATGTTCTAGACCAGATGACTCCAGAAGAGTTTGAGATAAGCTTCAGACCCATGTCCAAATATTAGAATACCTAAAAAAAAGTCTGAATTCCAGTATTGCTTCACGAGAAAGTCAAAGGAACCTCTCTGTTGCGAAAAAGAGAGACTTGCATTTTGGAAATCATAGACTCAAGACTAAGGAACTTCTTTTCATGCCGATGAGCCCTGTCTGAGGTATTAAGGGTCACCATGCAATATTCCCACCTAAGAGTGACACAAAATTAGTAAATTGCCATGGGGAAACAATATTAATATCTCATTTTACAGTCTTATTTGTGCTGCATATTGTTCAGTTCTCCCTTGTCCCCAGAGCACAAGGATGAAGCCACTGCACACACTGATGTCCTGAGAGTTTAGGCAGTATTTACTCAGCCAGCCCTCTAGCCAAGCTGATGTCAGTTGGAGCATCTTCTAGTCAACCTATTGAGATGTGAGCCACTATGTGTCACAATCAGAGCATGCTCCAAAACATCATCCTGTGAAATGTTTGTTCTTCTGAACAAATTGTTCTGCAATTTCTCTAGGCTAGAACAGCTCTTGTAATCAGACATTTTCTGGATGCACACCATTGCTGCCTAACAGCTGTTATTCATAGTACCAGGACTTCTGTCACTTAAAAAGGACTCGAGGCCACAGGTCAGCCACCCTGTCTTCCCTGAAAGTTGTTCTGCAAAGGGCAAATAGGCAGCAAGCCTGTGTGTGCACACCTTGCAATTGTACAAAACAAAACAGGAGAAAGAGGAGTCTGGTAGACTTGAAACAGCTTAGTTATGGCTCCTCACCCAGTGTCCTGCTGTAATCAGAACAAAGAAATAACAGAAAACCCACCGAGATCCCAAGACTAATTGGCTTTCTATGAAGTATTGTTTTTGTTTAAAAGACCAAGCCACACGCAGATCAATGGGTCTTACGAACAAAAAGCCCTTTACTCATGAGCAGGCATGACCAGAGCTAGCTCAGGGCACAGATCTCCAACCCCAGAGCAGCAATGTCCCTCTGCCCTAAGTTTGGGGGTGGCCTTTTTTCCAAAGCATGTCTCTGACCCTCCTGCTGAGGCTCCTAAAACTTGCATTATTGGTGTGTTTTTTTGCCTAAGCCCTCAAGAAAGTATGTGACTCTTCCCTGCATGAGTGAACAGAGCAGTTTCCATTCCTCACTCAATTTAGAGACAGCAGGCCAGAAAGAGACCAAAAGTGTTTAAATGACAAGCTTTCACTAGGAACTGGCCATGTAACTGACACAGACCTTCTGGCTCTCCTCAGCCACCCTTCTGACAGAGGCATGCCATGGAGATGGCAATGCACCAGCTGTGCACATCTGCAGTGCACACGCTCCACTTCCTTCATCTTTTGAATCCTGCCTGTGAAGAAACAGTAGAAATAAATCTGACCATGAGCAACCTCCATTTTTCACTCCCCTCCCCTTCCTGTTGCCTTGCATGGAAATTGAGTATACTCAGAATAAGAGGTTATAGTGGTTTTCGCATCAGTAGTGACCTAATGGAACTACACAAGCACAGCACACTGAAGCTTGTGCTTTGCCATTTTATCTTTAGAAGAAGACAGTGGTTTTAGACATCTGCAGATAAACGATGGAGTTTTTTAAAACATCCCACCCAAACATCCACTGTTGTTGTATCCATACCTTCCCCAGTCCTGCCCTTCCACCATACCTTCCCTCCTCCTCTAAACACACACATCAGATTTGCCAGTGCTGGAGAGAGTCACACTTCATGCCTACGTAGGCAAAAGCTGGATCAGTCTATGTGAGACGTTGAGATGGAGAATAGGAAAGAAAGGAACACCATTAGACTCAGACTCTGGGTAGTATCCTGCACTTTATATATATATGTATACACACACATTTATTTATGCATTTTTGGATTCTCACTAATTTCAGCCATGGGACAGAAATGAGAAGCAGCTGCCCAGCTTGTGGAGATGACAACAAGAACATATGACCAGAATTAGCTCCACACTGGCAGTGGCGATTGCTAGGACTTTCCTGCCCAGAAGAGCTGGCTTCATATGACAGTCCTCTGCACAGCATAAAGGACCCACATTAGAGTCCTTTCTAAATGTCTCCCTCCAGCTCAGCCAGACATAATTCCTTAGCTCATGTGATCATGAACTCTGCACTAAAAAGAGTGTAAAGTCAATATTGTCATGTCCAAGCCATTCATCAACACAAGTGAAAATTCAAGGTAAAAGGCTTCAGGCTTTCTGCAGTTTTTCTGACAGTCACATGCTGAATTCACTTGCCTTTCATAGCAAGCACATAATGAGGAAATAGAGACATTTAAAAAGCTGGGGTTTTTTCAAGTGTAATTTTAAATGACAATAAAAGCAACTAAAACCCCCACAAAAAGTATCCTTTCTTTCAACCTGCACTCACAAAGAATGCAGCACATCATCTGCCCAGCCTGCCCCTGACAGTACAGACAGAATCAGAACATGTATTGAGCAGATAGTAAGTTATTAACCTCTCAAGATATTGTCTGGAACCAGAATTTGTTGAGGAAATTGTATATTAAAGTTCAACATTGCTGCTAACTGAACACAGCCTGATTCACAGCTTTAAATGGAAAGTTTAGCATGGCTGGGACAGTGATTTGTAAGGATCCACAAAACAAAATAATTCACATCCCACATCCAGCTGTCTGTCTTTAGCAGTGGACAGTGCCTTAGGCTGTGGAAGATGGTTGCACCAACACCTGTAAACTCTCTCCAGAGGGCTCTGCTATTTGCCAGGGTGTCTTACTGAACCACTGTGTTCGATGGAGAGATACATTTTGTCAATTGTCAGAACTCATGTCACTACCGGTGCTGTCCCCTTTTGACCCTGGCGCCATGAACACAGTTTTTCAGAGGTTTAGTTCACACTTGCAAAAATAATTATTTCTACATCTGTGTGCATGTCTTGGCAGACACACAAGGAAAAAAAACCAAAAAAGCGCAAATGAGCCGGTTCCTAAATGAAAGCTGGTGAAAAGGGATCAGATGTGGTCTCCCATCTCCACTTTGCACCCTCAGTGATCCTATTGCTATTGACATTTTCCATTTCCCTCAGTGGGGCTGGCTCAGGCAGGGGCATGGGACAGGCACGGTGCTTTGCCACTCTGTCCTGCTCAGCTGACACAATCTCTGCTGGCACAGTCCAGGCAGGTGACATCTCAACTGCAGGTTTCACAAATCAAAACAGGTTTACTCTTGGCTGCTTGTAGCATCCTAAATGTCCGCCGGGGCTGGCTTCTTGTGATCGGCCTGCCAGTTTGAGATGACAGTCTCATGACTTTTGAGCAGCAGTTGTGACCTTGGCTTGTAGCCAGAGACATGAAAACATATGTTCATGACCTGACATGATGAACAGCAAGGTGCATTTGGAGACATGAAAACAGTGCAGCTTACTAAAACCAGCAGGAAAGTTTGGCTACTTTTGATTCTTTTCATTCTTTTAATCCTCTCCTACCTCTTTGCGCCACTGAGAATCATTCTGTATTGATTATGCTGACATTGACAGCAGAGCTGGAATTTTTTTTTTTTTTTGCATCTCAGATGAGAAAGTGGGTTATGATTCATCTCACAGAATCTGAGTCAAAGCAATTCCTTATAAAAAAAGAAAAAACCAAACAGTTTTGATGCATTTCCATCAGAAGAGGCTGGAGAACACTCAGCAAATGAGACAGTCCTGTTTAATTCTTCTTTTTACCAAATTTCACTCTCAGATAAAATCTGTCCTTTCCCCTCACTGGAAATAACTCATTTTGAGTTAATGACACTAAAATACCCCCAAAAGCTACTAGCAAAAGACAAACCACCCTATCAAAAAAGACAGCATGAGACAAATGCCACCAGAAGAAGAAATAAATGCCACACTGTGCCCCACTTCCATGGAACAGTGATTGCTAGAGTGGAAAGTAACAGATTACTATGGTGAATTATCAATTTTCCTAATAGCCTTGAACTATCTAAATGCTGAAAGTGTGATAACATTAGTGAGTACATTATATTAACAGCAGTTAAAATGATCAAGTGTGATCCTGGAGCACTTTTCCCCCCCTTTCTTATTTTCATAGCCTTGTTACTAACCCTGGAAAATAGGGCTTCTGCTCTGCATGCTGGGAAGAGCCTTCAGACTGGTTGTGATTTCTTATCAGACAAGGCTCACAAGTCCATTTTGGTTGATTTTCACATAAAATAAAGAGTGTGGCCACAGCTTTGGGTAAGGCATGGAACTTGAAGGAATTTTAGGCTCAATTCCCACTTCGCTACTGGATCTCGGCATGACTCTGGGTGAGTCATCTTAACTCTGCCAGTCAGCCTCTTGTTGTAAATTAGGGACAGTAATTTCCTGGTCCTTGACTTATTTTCAGTTTTGGAGCTCTGAGGGAGCACACTGTTCCTACTCCATGTTTAATTTGCACACAGGACAGTGTGACCACAGCCTTGGATGCTACTGCAGCACAATGAGCCCTAATGGAACACGGGAGCAAACTGCAAATTTAGTACATCCAGCTTCAAAGGACAGGTGAGCTGTTTTCAGTTTTAAAAAGCAAAGAAAGGGTTCATTTCTGCCAGGTCGTGTACACAACTAACTCAAAACAAAGAAATTAAACTGTTTCATGGTATTGGGACAACGATTTATCCAAGACTGCATGGCTGGAAGGGTTTCTAACTCCAGCTCTAAAACTGAATGCCTGTGCCTCACTTGACAACTCAGCTACAAGTCATGACAAAAGAATGTCTCGAGGCTTAAAACACTCCAAAGCTCTATCTGAAGTGAAAATTATTTCTATAATATTACAGTCCAGAAAAACATTCTCACTCATCACAGACACACGCATACATACACCCTCTCTCAAAGTACCTTTATGTGAGAATTTAGAGCTTATGATATCCTGGATGGAGGAAACTCCTGCTTGCACTCATCTCCATAAAACAGGAGAATCAACCTTTGCCATCCTGCATGTCCTAGACTAACAGTCTCTCTTCAGCTCCTGGCCTCATCAAGGAGATTCCCAACCAGGGGTACTCCAGGTGCCACAATTTGTGGGTGTTAATCCGTGATGATATCCCCACAGAGAACCCGCAGAGACCAGCCAGCTCATTTCATGTGGAGCAGGAAACAGCCAGCAGGTAGGTCCTATTTTTGCTTCTTAATGACTTGAGTTAGCTACAGACTCATGAACTGCAGCTGAAGACTTGATGGGTCACTATCAATCCTGCAGCCCTTTCAGTCCACAGAGAATTTACTTTACTTTGTAAATTCATCATGAACAAGCTGGATTGTCTTTGAACTGTTCGTCGAATTAAGGTAGAAAGATTTGGTTTGTTTTCATGTAGGACTGTTAAATATGGGGGGTTGGCTAATAGACTCATCATTGTTCAAAGGTTTTTCTGAAAGAGGATGAACTTTCCTATCCATCTGTACAGCTCCTAGCACACTAAGGACCCTCTCACAACAAAAGAAATACCTGCCACCCTCATGGATTTTTTTTTTCATGGCTATGCTAATTTTTAAACATGCTGAAGAATCATGTAGAATACAGCTGTACTTTAGAAAGACACATCCCTGAGTTTCATTATCACATTTCACTCCTCTTAGAAGAAAACAGGAAATTATCAGCCTTTATTTACTAACTTTCGGGACAAACCTAATTTCATTCATGGCCTAAAACCCACCTCTCTTTCACAGCATACAGGTGATCATGGGAATCACTTTGATAAAGTGCTACTTTGGTATTCCGAACTTATTCTCCATTAAATAACTTCTGCATCAAAAATCAGTTCTGTTTAAAAGAAAGAATATGTCTATGTCTATGTTGACTGCCAGCAATTCAAGCTAAACCAGAAAATTAAAAAAAGAGAGGAAGTCATGCTGCTTGCTACCTGTTCCAGCTGGGATTTTATGACCTACAGTAACAAAGGGTAATTGGGGTTTTGATGCAAGATTTAGATCCCATCTGTGAAGCAGTGGTGGTCTCTGAAATGACTGTGCTTCAGAAACACTCATGATGTAAAGTCTTGACCACTCTTGTGTGGATAAGAAGAAGAAAAGGGAAGGTGGGTCTCCTGCCTCCTGGCACATGTGGGTACCAGGTGCTCAGGCTTTACGAGAGGTGCAACATTCTGTTATTTCTGACTGCCACATCTGCTGCATCTTCATTAAAAGATGTGCACTCAAGCCTGTATAAGGCTAAGATCCCTGGCATAAAAAGATCTAGGTGCTTAGCTTCGTAAAACATGTTTTTCAGAATTAATACAGAGTAAGATGTAGATTAGGTCAACATCAGGAAGAATCAAACTTTTCCATCCACTTCCAGTCTTTCAAATGCTTGAGAAGCAACTTAGACCAGCTCACAGCCTCTTGCCTTTCTCATAGCTGGAGATAAGTGCATGTAGATATGGCATATTTTGCTCTCCAACCACTCACTGGCCTCCTCTTTTTCTCTTCTTCCTTTGGAACTGGGGGCCAAAATTCAGCCTCTAGGTTGCACTGAGATTATCCTTTTAAATCTACTCTACCTGCACCTGCTGTGCAAGTATGCCAGCAGGCACAGGGTTCCCCAAGAAGAAGCTAGACGAGGGTGGCAAGTATTGACAGAAGTGAGACTGAAGAAACAGGCTCTGAAAGCCATTTACCAAGATAATTAAAGCCCCTGGGGAGCAGAGGGAGGGTGAGTCCCCTTGCGGCAGGCCACAACAGGGCCGCTGGATGTTGATGGTGCTGCACTGTGACCTCCCTGAGCAGAGGTTGCTCCCAGGCTTTGTAGCCTGTGTGCAAATGCTGGAATATGGCTCGAACATAAAGAATAATGACTTCAACTACAATGGAGAAAAGGGTCCTCATTATATGTCTGTTCTTCCTGCTTTTGTGAGCAGTTACATAACAGAAAATGACTGTCGGCTCATCAGTTGTTGAAAGTCTAACCTACTATTTTCTGACCCAGATGTTCAAATGAGGACAGACACCATCTTGCAGCAGAACCCCTGCCTTTAAACAAAAGACACATCACAGTACATAGCAAAATTACAATGTAATTATGCTCTTGTAATAATAATATGCTACTTTTAATGATAACCTTCTCAGAACAGATCAAAGAATACAGGCAAGATATGACAACTTTCAGTTTCTTTTTCTGGTGGTAATTCAGACGAAACCAAGCGGCCACCTTTGCCTCTTACAGTCTGCAGATCTGCCTGACCAAGACTGAAATGCAACACAGACCATGTTCAGTGTAGAGCCCCTAGAATTGTGCAGTGCACAGAACCATGTCAAAGGAAACAAAGACACCATGAACCAAAGGAAGTCATACCTGGACCATCCAGTGTGTCTCAGCTGAACCCCCTATGACTCTACCACACTCTCTCCCATACCTGACTTGGACTGCTACCTGCTAACCCATGTCCTGCCTCTCAAGAAGGAAAATGAGGGAACACATTCAACATTGTTTGGACACCAGGTCTCTGTTCCTATTGAAGGATTTTTTAGCTTATGAGTGGAAGCCTAATGGAGATGCAAAGCCAGTGATGGGAAAGGTTGGCAGAGCCTTGGCAGATTCAATAGTGGTGTCACTTACAATCTTAACTGTGACACGGCATCTCAAAGAACCATTGGAGATGAACGCTTCTCCATGGGGGACACACATATGACTGCTGCTGCTAACCATCTCTGGCAAACTTGGTGAAAAAGGAAAAAATTAAGTTTGAAAAGGTAAAGTGATCTGCCACAGGTCAAGAGGCCACGACGAGAGGTAGAAAAGGAAGTCAAGCCTCCTGTTTCTCGGCCTTGATCTTCAACCCAATTCTGCACCATCTCTCCCACTGTCAAAGCCAGGTACACAGAAAATACACATAAAAAACCTATATATCCTGAATTATCAGCTCAGAGTTAAATCAAGATTCCTTTACTGTACAAACTGAGTATTTCCCACAGGATGACTTTCACATCTCTCTTCTCCCCACGTGCATCCCTACAACACGCTGGAACTACAAAAGGAGACTGCTACATTATCCAAATCATAAAACTAGTGGTTCCTTTGGTAGCTCTGAGCATTTATGGTAAAATACCAGTGAGAGTTTCTTCCCACCAGTCAGAGAAACTGCTGTGGGGAGTGACTCAGCTGGGACATAGTCCAGAAGGCAACAGGAGATGAGGGGCCCCAATGGCACTTTTCCAGTCTTAATCAGCACTGTCTGCATGGTGATACAGACTGATAAGCTGCCAGAAGTAATTTCTTTCTATAAGACTTTAAACAGTGGTCCAGAACAGTTGCGATCTTTGTGTGTGTGTATTTGGTTGGGTTTTTTAAAATGCAAAATCAAGGGCTATAATTTCCCATGGCGGCCAACAAACAATTTTGATAGTTTCATTTTAATCTCCTGTAAGTATCCATTTCTCCTCCCTCAACCTTACCCAGTTTCCACTCCACTAAGTATTATTTTTTCCAAACAAATCAGACATGCCTGTCTACAACAGCAAGTTTATCAACAGGGAGGGCTGTGATAGAGAGAAACTATCCCTACTGCACAGAGAGTAAGACATTTGGGAATCCTTTCTAATAAAAAGAGATTTGATTAAAGACAGCCAACTACCACAGATCAGCAACTGAATCATCAGCAAAGAAGGAAGAGCAGCTTAGACTTAAAAGACTTCAATTTGCTCATCTGCCAAGGACTTCCCAGGAGCAGTCACTCCACAAGTCACTCCAGAACCTACAGGAGGGGACATACACGAAGGATTGGGGTGCTTAGACTTATTATAGTAATGTGGTCTTAACAAAGTTAAGTTAAGCAGAATACCCAACGTGCATGTTTAACTCCTAAAAATTCACAGGAAGTTTTAAAAAATTATTATGCTTAGTGATATTTCCATGCTTAAGCACTGCCTTGCCAATGGCAGCTAGAGGATTTTGCAGCGACTGGATCGTGCTGTTGCGATCAGTCCTGGCAACACACAGCTGCCAGCTGTGATCTTGCTGCTCCCAAGTGTCTCCAGCATGCTGCTCCTGGCTCCCAGTACACTCCCAGGCTCCCCAGGAGGGCAGTGTAATCTATGCCCTGCTGCCAGCTGTATGTGCTTGTGTGAGCAACCACTGCCTAGAACAGTTCCCTCAACTCTGAAACTACCTTCAGTGGCTTCCACCTGGGAAGCTGCAGAGAGGTGCAGTGAGCACAGACTGCATGGAAATGCTGGCTGTCCTGCTCCTCAGCTCAGCTCAGCTCAGCTCAGCTCAGCTCACTGGGTCTGGCAGCAGTACCAGACAGCATTTCCAGGGCAAAGAGACAACTTTAGTGACTCCTATTCCTCTTCCTTCCCAGGGAGCCTTCACCCTGCCCACGGCTGGGCAGATTCTGCTGACTATAGAACCAAGATGGCTTGATCAAAAACCAGAGATATGGTGAGTGAACTTGCAGAAGGAAGTTGGTTACAAAAAAGATCCCAGAGAGCTGGCGGACCAAGTAAAATGACCTTTCTTCAGCCTGACAGTTCAAATGTAATTATTCAAACAAATTATTTTCATGACTTAATATAACGCCTTGCAGCTTTCTAGCAAGGTTAATTAGATTCCTCAGTTCAAAACCTATCTGCTCCTAACCAACTTTTAATATGTTGAAATCCAGTTTTCTAAATTCAAACTAATAAAAGTGATTAGCTGACAGATATCTGGTATGCTACAATTACCATGGCATTTAGACCTCAGGCATAAGATATTTAATGCAAATCAGAGTCAATGTCTCTGCCCATTTGTCCTTTTTCAGATTATTTGATCAATGTGCCATATGAATCCTGTGCAGTCCACGCTACCATGCTAAACAACTAAAGAACAAGGGCAGAGATATTGGTTGAGACAGTTAACCAAAGCTGAAAGACTCTTTTTTCCCTCCTACACTTAATTTGTTCTTTCCTCATGAGCACAAAGTTACTGAAAGGCACTGGCTGACAGCTCAAGCAGAGATGGGTATTTAGTTCTGACATAGCCAGAATTAGTACAAAACTCCCGGCCTGCACTGCCATATCAGAAACCTTCATCCACTGTGACTCCAGACCCAGGGAGAAGCCTGGGCTGGAACAAACCTAGGAAGATGAGGGCAGCCTACCTCTTTGACTGTACCTAACCATAAATAGCAGTTGTGCTCCAGCATTCTGTATTTTGTTAGATAGATAATGCTCCCAAAAGGCTGTATGGGGCACAGCATGCTAGGAGAACTGAGGAGATGTTCAGCCCAACACATGGTTCTCTGGCACATGAGGAATGCCAAGGCTGGACACCACCTCAGAGACTAACTTCAGTGGCACACAGTGCAATTAACAGATCAATCAGGTGCAGTTTGTAATTACACATGACCTACCCAGGGTAGGACTAAGGTTGTTGTTTGATATTTCCACTGTGCATCATGCATGATTATTCCATCTTTGATCATGCTACTGTTTATATAAATAACACTGGCAAAACTCCTGAGTGCTCTGAAGCCTCCTTTCCATTTTCTCGTCCCCTGCTGAATTAAGAGCTATTGGCATGGCATTGGTCTGACCTCCCATCCGATAGCCAAATTGATGACCTAACACTGAGAGACTTTATGTTCCAACCCTTTCAGCTATGCCTCTCTTTCGGATAAAGAAACTTCGATGTACCACCCTCTCAAAACAGAGCAGAGCAATCTTAGTCATACAATATTAGTCTGCAAAATCTGAGCTTTTCAGCTTCATAAATACAAGTGGTAAACAAAACTAAAGCTTCACTTCAGGAAGCAATTTCCGAGCTGTGAGGAAAATTAATCACTAGAACAGCTTATCAGGGTAGGTGGTTGACTCACCATTGCTCGAAGTTTTTAAGATAAGATTAGATCTTTATTTTTCTAAAAGTCATGATTCAATCATGTTTTTGGGAGAAGCTGAGAGTAGAACATTAGGCAGTATAATGGCAAGGTCCTTTCTGACCTTGGAGTCTGTGAATCTTCTCTGTTTATCTGCCTACCTTCTTGGGCTAAAAGGAAAACTGGATGGGCTTTGGCCCATCAACCAACTCCTGCCACCTAGTTCTGCATTAAGAAAATTGCTGTAATCAGAACTTAGGCTTCAGGGCTTCAGCCATTTGCCTGAAGAGGGCAGGAAAAAAGTTTCTCCCTCTTGCCTGCTCAGCTAATGGCTAAATACATGTTATGTTTATTTGGTTGTTGTTTCGTGTTTAAAACATCATAGAGTGAACCCAAATGGCAGAGATTAAGTCAAACACAGCAACACAGAAAATGCTCCCTGGCTATTTTCTATTCAATTAGCCATTCCTGCTCACACCTCAGATCTGTGATAGTCATCAACTCTGATGACTATCAGTGTTTACAGAGAAGATATTTTGGTTATTAGGGCACGGCCCACAGAAGGCAGAAGATACTGATAGAGAATTGGGACTGATATTAACCCCACCTACAAGGGCAATGTTTGTTTGATGAGAACACTGTAACCTTCTCATATTATCAGTTCCTTGCCACTGCAAGATCCTTGTTTGTTGGTGAAACCATGGTCCCACCTGCTTTTTGATTAAACCAGACCACGAAAGTTTCTTTAAGCCAGAAATGTTTCGGTCCAACCAAACTCTACAGCGAATAGACCAGGGGGCAATCTAAATGAAGTTTTTAAGAAATGATGAAATAAAGGAAGATAAAGAACACAAAATAAATGGCCTGCCCCAGTCTTTACCTCTACAAACTACAGCAGTTTGTTTCATAATAACATTACCCAAGCCTGTAAGAAACTAAGCACACAGTGACTTCAATGCGGAGTTCTTATCACCTATGAGGCCTTATCACCTATGTTTCATGTAAAGGCAAGATATAATTCTACATCTATAGATGCCTAAGATAATTATACTCTATACCACTTAAGAAGGAAATTAGATGCTTATCTTTTTCCAGGCAAGGCAGATGACACCGTTATGAACCAATCAGTCCAGATTTGTCTTACTTGTACTTGTTGGACACAGTTCTGGGTCCCCATGTATAACCAACCTGATTGACTCAAAATGGATTTCCTTTTAATCTGTGCCAGCACAGAAAATGAAAATCCATGCCTTGGAAGCAGAACACATTTACACTGCCAGATTTTTTTGCAGCTGCAATGAGAAGGGATGGGGCGGGCAGGCACGACAGCAACCACACCTGAATTCAGACTGGTAGCCTGGAAGCTAGGGACAGATGGTGTGAAAATGAACCAGACACTGAAAAATTCAACTTTATATCCAGAAAGACTATAAACATGCAGTGAGTGAGCATAAGATTTATGCTGAAATTAGAGAGGAATTCCTATGGATGATTACACTTCCAGCCCAAGCATGGAAAGCACATCCATCAATACAAGTGTCACTGCGTTACTAGTGCAGCTGTCAGGCCTCCCGTTACGCAGCCCAGTAAATACAGAAGAGGGCCACGGACACTTGTGACACGGCTCACCAAAGTAGTCATCAGAGGGAGGATTCTCCATGTCATACAGCATTTTCTTGGTCAGATGTTCCAGCTCATCCTCAGGCCTGAAGGCAGGACTGCTTGATGCAGGTCCAGAGCTTGGATACCCACTCTGGAAAAAAAAAAGGACAGCCTATGATGTGATATAAAAGCATTCACACAGAGTAAGAGGGTATATTGGCTGTTCAGTGTTGAACTTCCTTCTTTGTCTTATTTATCTTTTTTTTAAGACCCAAGGGATTCAAGCAAGTAAACACCTCACTTATTGTAATGAAGATGGACTCTGAAGAACATCCAGTGAAGTGCTATACATATCCTCCTAGAATGGGAAGTATCCTGTGCCTCATAATTAGATGTCTACTGGGTAGCAGATAATAATAAATAGAGAAGAAAACTATTCCAAGAATAACTTGATACAAATGTTCTCCAAAACTGAAAAAGGCTTTGGAAGCATTTAAGTTTGGACTTGGTAAAAGTTAACATCACTTAACAACACAACATAAAAGACAATCCTACAGTGGTAGAGTATATGGACACAGACAGATAATCCTAAGATGCTAGTTATGTTCTCTTCTTGTTTGTTCTGACACAAATACTGCTGTTAACATTAGTGAGATCAGGAGCTGCTCCACAGATTTTTAGTACTAGAGATACAAAGGTTTTAATATGTGTGTAGAAACTGAGATCTCTTGGCCTTCATAAGCCAACAGCTGCATACAGTATTTGCAGCCTGTCTCAGAGAGTCTCCTTCCTGGAAAACACCAAAAGTATGGCATATTTTGAGAAGCACAGCAATAGTCTTATGCCTAGAAGTTTCTTAGAAGAAGCTAAGTTTGGTGTCCGCAAGGAGAAACTCGGTCATTTCAGGATTAAAAAATGCTGACACCAGCTCTCCTTGTGTGCACTGCTTTCTTGAAAGACTTGCATATGAAAACCAACTTATTTATAAAACACATCATTTCAGTAAAGCAAGTGATTTCATTGATTAATTGCTGCCTACATCAAGGATTGGACCTTTGATATGAAACAAGGAAGCATTTTTCCATGCTCCATAACTACTTAAATGGCAAGAAAATATGAAATCACTGGACAAACAATGCACTGACCACTCATAGAGACTACATCTGACATGATGAATCTTTATTGAGCCAGTGATGTTCAACAGAGAACAGCTTTAAAGCACTGCACTTCCAGAGAATTAACTATATGCTTTCATGCTTTTTTCTTTCAGGCAAGAAGGAGATGTCAAATGAGACATTAATCAATATAGAGAAGGTCTCAGAACGGCACTTTGTGATAATACTTCAATCATCCGCTCCCAAAACCCAAACAACCTGCATGTTCCTGACCTGTCATACTTATTTTTCTAGAGTCCATGCTAAGCTGTACCATCACCCTTCTCACGTGTTGGCCTCAGCAGGAGCCTGTGCTCCCTGGAAGGGCTGGATTTGCTGTGCACACACTCAATAGAACAGCTGCACTCACTGCCTGCCCAAAAACTACTCTGTAGGAGAGTAGCAGCAGTTCACAAGGGAGAGGGGTGGAATGGTCCCCTGGGAAAAAAGTGTACCTGGAATAAGCCCCAGGCTGGATGAACTTCCCTGAAGGGCTGTGCAAGGTCTGTCTGCCATACATTCAGCCTCCCTGACTGAGAATACAGATTGGACCTAACATACATTCAGGTTTTCCCACAGATGGGGGTTTTTTTGCTTATGATTTTTTTCTGAACAACATTTAAGGATTTTGTGCATTTCTCCAAGAATTCTAGTTGCCTAGCAGTTGTTCTGAGGAAGCTGTTAAACATCTGGAAATGCTGAATGTCCACATACAGAGCAGTGAACTTTTTTGGACAAATGCAATCTTGCTGATGTGTTTGGGTTACCACAACTTACTTTTTCACATGGGAAGGCAGGCAATATGGTGCACTTGCATTTGCCTTCTAAGTCACGTGTCATGTCTGTGGGATACATAATTTTGGTGTGGATAAGGACATTCGTATGACTAGAAATTCTAGAAGCAGGTGTTTGACCCAGAATGCTCAGATTCCCTTGGCCAGTGCTTTGTGGCTGTTTTCAGAAGGGCTAGTCTACAACTACTTCATGAGAAATAATACATAGCATAATGCTAAAAAAAAAAAAGTTATTAGTAAGTCAGTTAAAGGTGTCAAATGTAAAATATTTAATCTTGGAACAACCTGTTTTTTCCCTTTGCTGTCTTGTTCCTAAGAGCTGATCATGAGTCTTGCCTGAACATATATTTTAACACAGCAAGCACAGCCAAGGATTTATTAGCTTGAGAAATCAATCTGGCAACTGAGCTTCTCGAGGTTTTATTCCAGGTATTGTACCTATTTCAGTTTCCATGCAGAAAAGAATGACCATTGCCATTCCAGCAACAGAGACTCCTTTCCTAGACTTCGCATGGAGAAGACAGCACGGTCTGAAGCTGATGATGGCCCTCATCCCTGTATTTCCCATTAGTCATCACCAGCCTCTTCTGCTGGGCTCTCTCATCATCTGAAACGCTCCCTTTATCCTTGGGCCGTGTAATATAAATGGACCAAAACAGAAAGCACAAGCCACAGTCTGCTCACAGAAAAGGGCAGTGAGGTACATGGAGCTGAAGGGATTTGCCCACCATCACCACATGGGCCCTAAGGCAAAGACAAATCCTGCATCCAGGCTGCTGGGAGCCCCACGCTTTCCAGCCTCACACACAGGCCACTGGGGCTGTACCCAGCATTGCAGACCTACACTCAACATTCTGCAACCCAAAGCCACTGCACCTGCAGGCCACCACCAGCCAGGCTTTGGCAGGAGGTGAGAGAAGCCTCTCCCTCTTTTCCATGCTGGCTTCCCACACCTGCCAACTGGGGAGCCCTCCATGCCTGATTCATAAGGGCTTGGACTAGGCCCTTTAAAATGAAAGACCAAAATCTGCAGATTTTCAGTTTTGTCTGACTCTGGTTTTGGAGGCCACATTGCCTCATACACACAATAAATAGGCTGCTCTCGTATTTTATCTACATTGCACTTTTCCAAACCAGGCAGATTGCTTATCCAGTACCCAAAGTCAGCAGAAATAATAAATACCAACCTCAATGTTATGAGACACTTTAACTTATTTTGACTAAAATGCTGTGCCTTTTTGACCAGCATTTAAGTAGTGCTAGGCACATCTTTCTTCTCCTCCCATGGCACACGCTGACTACGTGCCTCCAGGAAAATGCATTTCATGCACATGAACGTGATGTTGAGTTTGCTGGGACATGGACACACACAAACATAGAGAGAAAAGTGTATCCTTAGTCCAATATAAAATGCTTCTTTCAGCAAAACAGTTTCCTTCCTCCTCCTTTGTTAGGTCGGGTTAAAAATATAACTCTGGCTTTCCTTATGAAACAGAGTTGTGGTGTTGTTGTTTTTTATATTAAACTTCCTCTATTTTCTCCTGATCTGTACAATGATCAAGGCTGTCTATAAATTCAATTTGCTGTCTGATCTACCAGTTAACTTCATGCATTCTCTTTTCTCCATGATGCCTCAATGCACACAAATAGCTACTTCCTTAGCTAGACACAGCTCAAAGATGGGGACTGCATTGACTTGCAGACCCCGAGCACCACTCTGTCTGGCTAACCACAGGAGCATTAGTGATGATAAGCTGACCCATGAAAATGGAAAAGAGCTCAACAAAAAGCTGGCAGAAAGGACTGTGCTTTGGAAGCACAGGCATCAGAGTACCTCCTTTGCTACTGTCATCAAACACCAAGCAACTTTAGGGAAGCGAAGATTGCAGGAGCAGCCTCAGGAAGAGAAGAAGATTGCAGTATCATGTGCAGATGCAAAAGCATTCCTGAATAAACACTGTCCTGCTTAGTTGGGATGTTAAGGAAAACACCAGCACTTCCAGGGTTAAGACCTGTGGCAGAAAATATCTTCATGCCACAAAGGAAGTGAGCTAATTGCTTGCGCCACTATCAAAACGCTGCAACAACATCTGGCTCATCTTCCTTATTAAAGTTCAGTTCCTGAAAAGCCAGGTCAAAAGAAGCAGTTCATGTGGAATCACTGCATAATTATTTTGGTACATGAGGCTGATACTTGTTTCAGTGCTTCCCTGGCACATGTTTTCTACTCCAGACCTGTCTCTGATGTAAGGGCTGCCCAGAAAAGGGAGCTCTCCAGTCAGCATGGTGCATTCGCCAACAAGAACCTTCCCCATCCCCACATAAATATTTACCCAAATGGGTAAAAACTGCAGTGCAAAATCTGCAAAGACATCTGAAGATGATGTGATGTGTGCTGTGATGAATGCATCATCATTCAAAATACACTGTATGTGGTCATTTTTCTTTTCCATTTGCAAATATTGTAGAAGAAGCTTCTTCTCTCTGAGAGAAAATAACTTCAATTACGTGTTCCCAGTTACAGAAACGTGGAAATTATCTTCTTTTCAGAAGGTAGAATTAGCCCAATTTGGAATTGAAAGGCATCCAGAAACATCTTTCACCAATAGTTACTTTCTCTTCATTTTTTTCCTCCTGGTTCATCTGCATAAAGTTAGTCCTTTCCTTTCACTTCACTTCACTCATCAAAACTAGTATCCATTAAATAGTATTGCAGCATTATTTTTTATTCAATGGTTTGACAAAGACCACACTTTCTGTTTAAGTTATTGATTGTCCAAAACAATTGCAAACTTTCAGAGCAAGAAATCCAGCATGGTGCCACATCTCTCATGAGTTGTGCTCCCAAGGAAGTATCAAGATTGCCTACAGATGTAATACAGTCTATAATTAAGGCCAACTCTTACAGAGGAGATATGCTAGAAAAAAATATTTTAATTCTTGATTTATTTTCCCAGTGAAAGGTTACAGCTGCCAGAGTACATACAGATTCCTGAAAAGACGATTTTGCCTGGAATCCCTGCAGCACGCACATTCCTGGGTTTAATCCTGGTCAGAGGATAACTCATCGAGATCCTCTGAAGAAGCTGCCCTGCCTAAGGAAATATCCACCGACAGCCAGTGCCCTCCATCCCACACCAGAAGACCAAAATCACAAGTGTTGGGCTGCCAGGAGAGAGGGCTCTTCTGGGACATGCCGGAGTGGGACAAGCCACCGGTTCCCTCTCTGCCTACCTGCCCTGCCTCCGCTTCCCACAGCAAACCAGCAATACAGAATGTGCAGCTCTGCCAGCAGAGCCTTCATTTGTTTAACACTGCCTGGCTTTGAAATAGGACAGTTTTGTAACTGCTTCAAAGCTCTAGAGGATATTTTTCTTTATTTTTAAACTTCATTATTGCAACTGTATCCTCAGTTAGCTATCCGTACACACTGCCTGTTCTAATCCTGCTAAGCTCTTAGTTTCAGTGATCTCTTGTGGAATTAAGCTACACAGAATTTGAGTAATAATAACAATAAAAGTATTTTCCTCTGTTTTAACTTCACAGCCTGCAATTTTGCGCAACTGTCTCTTTTTTCTTACACTGTGAAACTGGGATGAAGACAGGTAGAATAGGAGATATCTTGTTGATAGTTTTAAAAGACAATAGACCCAGAATGCAAAACCTCTGTAGAATTGAGAAGTTTCCTGGACTTGTGAAAATCAGGCTGCTCATACAGATGTCTATTCTGACTCACCAGAGCAGAGCTTTTTGCTTACAGTCACGAACCCAAAATCTCGGTCTTTGTGTACAGATACTGAATTCAACAGGATCACCATACATGCACCCTAATTACCCTGTAAAATGGGTTTAACAACATTTCTGTCTTAATTAATCAGTGCCTGCAGAGCTCTCCAAGCTTCTGCGATATAAGTGACTACATGGAGACAGAGCATTTTATTAAACATCAAGCACAATAACAAATGAACATGATTGTTTTATCCTTGGATTTTTTTATGCTATTATATGTAAACAGACTAAGTAGCTTTTCTTGCTATTCTTTATACTCTCACAAATGTTTTGAATCTAGAAGGGGTGGTTATTTTTGCTAGGTATTATAAAAACTGGATACTCTGTAAACACCACCATCTGCTTCTTGCTTCTGCACTGAGCATGACTGTGTTAAATGACACTTTCCACTGCTATTCTGGCAAGTCCTTGCTTCTGCTGGACATTGTGGACTGTTTATATATTCAGGGTTAACAGCAGATGTGCTAGATTTTTATGGAGCAACACTGACCATTTCTCATTAGAAAAAACAAAACAGTGGCTGGTTCTCCAAGTAATAAATTTTTTACATGTTATCTCAGGAAACAGCAGATTTAAGCTATATTTCACATATGAAATACTACATTTTAATGTCCCATTGGTGCTTAAATATGTATGTAGAAACAAATGCAGCAGTGCCTGATCTTGCCTGGGGCCTCTTGGCCCTATCATTACACAAATATGCTTCACTTGTCTAGGCTTATCTCGTATTAAAAGGGGAGTAGGCTGTTTTGTTTTGTGTTTTTCCATTAACGCCACTTATTTTGGTAACAGACATTTTAGGCACTTTAAAAAAAAGCCAGGAACTCAAGGAACAGCTGGATGGTACCACTGAGAGGGAGAATGAGGCACCATTATTATACCCATATTCAAATAAAGAGATTGCAGCATTTTAGCCCTACGTTTTTGGCTGGAAGAGCTCAGTCTGCTCCATAAAATTACATCAGGAGGTCCTACGCTTACTCGTCTATTTGTTTCAAGATCAAAGGCTTTATTCTGCTCTAAGCTGCTTGCCTTGCCACATCTCTCTGGGCTCAGAGTCAAGCACTCTCTTACTCCCATGGATCACTACCAGCAGTAAAGACCCTACAGGCTGCTTATCAACACCCCTCCTCTTCCCATCATAATGCTGTGGGCTTCCAAGATGGCCTTCAAAGCATTAATTAATTAGGCATTATATTTCAACAGGTCAAAGTCTGCATTTCAGAGTAGGAGCCATAAGCTTCCATAGGAGATAACCGTCTCAAAGCTTTGAGTCCAGAGCTGCACAGCAAAGTTCTGTACAAGAGTTTGAATTCACTTCTTGACATTTTGGCTATAGATTCTGGGGTGCTCAGTGCATCTAGGCCTCCTTGCCTGGGCAGGTGACGAGCCTCAAGACCTGTACAGGGCTCCCTTGTGCCAGTCCAAGGTGGCATTACTGCAAGATATCAAGTAGTGGGGAGCTTCAGTTGCAGTGAGTGGCACTCCAAGGTGGGGCTCATGGTCTGACCACCAACCACGCCATATTCCCATCTAATAGGACAAGCACAGAGGCAAACCTAATAAAAATGGGAATGCTTCAATATTTGTAGTGATGAAAAGAGATGTGTTTGCTGACACAGTACTCAACTCGTCCTGATGATTCATTGCCAAATGTAACAACTGAAAGAAGCACCTTCCTTCCACAGCCTAGCCTTCCAGAAGCCCCTTAAAATCCAAGATAATAACTGAACTTTGCCCTTTCTTAAATTTTTCATTGCAAAGCACTTCAGAAAGGCAGAGCTCAACCATTTCCACAGACAATGAGGAGTGACACGGCGTGATGAGCTCACACACGTGTCCGGTGCGGCGACCGCAGCACCCAGGGAGCTCCCCAGCACCCCTCACCACCATTCACCCCCGGAGCTGGGGCTGGACCTGGCGCCTCTGCCACCAGCACCACCTGCCCTGCAGTTCAGCTTCGGCACCCTGTGAAAAAATAGGTGGCCCCAGCTGCAGGGCCTTATCAGATAACAAAAACAGAAGTGCCAGGGCATCACTTGTTTCAAAAGAAAAATAAATCTCACCATTTTAATGGTACTAATTTTGCATGTGAAACTTGCATTCATACTGTATTAACAGTTTAAATATAGCTTTCTTGCCAGATGCCTGAATAGGCTAGAAAAGATACTTAAAATATGCAAATTGTGTTTCTGTTTTAATACACAAAGAAACCTAAAATCATATCACTTTCCATCACCAAGACAGGTTTTAATATAAGGTTTTTTCATGTGAAAACTATAACAGCAAACAAATGGTTAACCAAAAGTGTTTAACCCACTATCTGTAGTCTCACTTTTAGTCAATTGTGACATGGGCCATTACACTTCCCAGGACACCAATGACTTAAATGAAGACTACATATTTTGCTTAACATTAAAAGATTATATATATATAAATTACAGTAAAAAAAAAAAAAGGCTTCTCAGACCGGAGTGGGTTCTTGGTTCAACATTCACAGCATTGGATAGAGGGATTCCTGAGCTTTATCCTCAGCAATATGCTTAACCAGTCTGATTCTGCACCCTGCTGTTATAAATGGTGTTCATAATGCTTGGCTGTCTCAAGAGAGTTTGAGAGTTTCAATGAACTCTTCATTACAAAATGCTTTGAGATCCTTGAATGAAAGATGCTGAATGAGTACAAATCATGACTATTATTAATTACCTTTACTAGCCAAAATTGTGCCTCCTTTCACTCACATGTGCCTACATTTTGTCCTTTAAGATTATAACATCTTCAAAACAAACACTGGTTTCCCAACATGCCCCTCAGTGGTCATGTATAAATAAAAGTAGTAAGAGTAATATTTGAGCAAACAATAGTGTGGCAAAAGCAAATTACATTCCTGCCGGACTCAGAAACTCCTTTCTTATTTCACAACTGGGAGATTTCTCCATTTTACTCATGCTCTGATCCCAGAATCACCTGTTCTTTTTTCCTCATGTGTAGCTGCTTTCATTCTAAGAGCTTTCCTGTTTTTCTTTAAACTTTGCAAAGGCCATGTTTCTTGAAGAGGTTACGGGAGAGTGCCAACCCCTTTTAACAAAAAGGGCGCAAGTTCCTTTGGAAAGAAGATAGGGAGCTCCAAACACATCAGAGAGTTTAAGCACTGAGCATGATCCTTCATTTGACTTTGAGTCTTTCAGGTGATTGAGACAGGGAAAAGGAAGCAGAAATTTAAGAGACAGTCCAGACATATGGATTCTGCTCAGGCCATCTTATTGTGCTCGCCTCTCAGCCAAGGTGTACTTCAAGGGTGACAAAACATTTTCAAAGTGACACCTTTTCCAGTGATGCAAGAGAAAAGAGAACTTGCAAATAATAATGAGAAGATTGGTACTCATCAAAGGGAGACCTCATTTGCTTGCACTTCCAGGTCTTGTGGTGAAAGACTGTGGAGAAGATTATTAATAGGATACTGACACAGCTCAAGACAATATGTAAGCAGTAAAGATCAGAGTTCACCTCATCTCTACCTCAATTAGAGCATCTCTATATTTCACACCATCTATATGCACGGTTTTGTTGCTGAATTGCTTTATTCATCTTTAAGAGACTGAAGCTTTACCGCATTTAAAACAACTAATTCTCCTCATGAAGAGCCCTCTGCAGGTATCCGTAGCTTGCCTGGATCTCAGCTCAGTCATCTAACATCACATCAAGTACCATTTGCAAACACGTGCTATTTAATTCATGAGGTGCAATCGCCCGGCCCATCAGTGTTGAGGAGACCACACTGCTACCAGCAAGCCCTGGCCTCTCTATCTCCAGCCCAAGCAAGGACAACGGCCTCTTCACAAAATTACCAGGCTGGAGTTGGTAAAAAGTTAGAGAACCCCTCACCTTCTGTTATATGGAGGTCCCCACCAAAAGCAGGCAGTTTGCTCACAAACTTGATGCTGCCGGCTCACGTAAGAGTCTGGGGAAGGGTTTGGCAGCCAGCTCGCAGTGCAGCTGCACCCACAAGGCATTACCTGCACTTGCAGGTGTTACTGTGATGCTGAGCAACGTCAGGCAGAGGACAGGACACACTGGTAGTAAGGAAAGAGGAGACAAAATTAAACAGTGCCATCAGGAGCAGAGGGAATAATACACAAGAAAAGAAGGAGGAAAGAGTGAAGGGCTGCAGCCTTGAGTGAATGTCATCTAGATAGCCGAAGCACTGCTGCTTTAGAAGAGACTTGTACATTTCACTATCATTTACCTCAGGATAATCAGAAAGAGTATTTTCAGAACAAAGCAGTGCCAAATTCTATACTGCACTTGGAGGAAAAAGGCCAGAGTAAATGCCCGTCATCTAGATTATAATTTATTTCACCCTATGTACTTACAAAAATGATCTCTCATTTGGCTCACAGCAGTAGAAATTTCTCAACAAAGCCATAATTCTCCTGTAATAGAGTCCAGGGCAGTTAAGTATTACTCAAATAAAAGCTCCAAGTCTCCTTTGAAACACTGTCCCTGCTCAGGAATCTCCCACAGTCACAAGGGAGGTGGGAGCTGAGGAAAGGGCAGCAAGAGAAGAGGGATGATTTTTCCTCAGAAAGAACCACAGGCTGAAGACCCAACACATCCATCTGGTGGCCAAATTGTGGCAGGGAGGCAAAGAAGCAGGGGTTATGTGCTACCAAAAAATGCTGCCCGAAGTTTCACTATGGCTCTTCAGTATTCAAAGGGTCTCAACCTTCTCCTTGCAACCTGCTGGAACAGGAGTGAGTTGGCTGCTCTATTCCTGTTGAGGATCCTATGAATCCTGCTTGTGCAGAGAGTGGGAGATGGCCCTTGGAGGAGAAGAGTCACAGGAACAGAGAGCTGAAGGTTAGATCTGGGATGAGGGCTCTGGCAACAGGGGAAGAGCAAATTAGCATTGACCAACGCAAATATAGCAATTAAAAAAGGCAGAGCTACAAAGGCAAGAGAGAAGTGCTGGTAGGAAGAGGGGAAACCACTCAGAAGGCAGCATGCAGTAAGTGGTTTGAGCCAGAGCCCAGCATCAAAGGGAAGGATGGGATGAGGCAGAGAGGAAGGAGAAGAAAGTGCAGCCTGGCTAGGAGCTTCCAAAGCTGGCAAGAGTCTATGGAGAGAGGGCAGATGGAGATATGCACCCACCACAGGGAGAGTGGCTGAGGGAAGACTAACGTGCAGAGGAGCTGTATGAAATGGAAGGATGGACTAATAGCACCCTCAGCACAAGGAGCAAGCAGGAAAGCAAGACCAAAGGACAGGCATCAGTGTCAGCTGATTTTTCTGAATAATTTCCCTTGTACAGGAACTATCCAATGCTAACAAAACCCAGCAGTTCCAGTCTCTGGGATTGGTCAGATGCTTCCAGACACACGCACATGTGTGTTCATGTGTTCTTGATGGGACATCAGGAAGGGTAGGCACCCAGGGCAGAGCACTACACCCTCAGTGTCACTTTTGATTCCCACATGGAAGGGGTATATGGGGTTTCAGTGTCACATGATCCTCCTTTCCACTTCCCTGGCCACATGTAGTGTGGGATCCCACATTTGTCTAAGGCATGCTTTCCAGCCAATCGGAAAACTACTTTTTGGCCATGATGCTCAAGATGGTCAATGCATAGGGGCTTGTGCTGTGGGGACTGTGCTGTGTGCTACAGAAGTACCTACGGAACAAAGGGCAAGGAGAAGGAATTCCCTGCTTGGCACTGCAGCCAGAAGGGAATAGGGGATTCCCTAGATTCAGAGCTTTTCTGCTACTTTTCCTCATCCTCTGCTTTCCCATTAGCCTCTCAAAAAGCCCCAGGATCTTGGCAGCCAAACCAGGCTGTGCACTAAGGAAGGGAATCTAACTTCCCCAGCTGCAGCCTCTAAGGCTGCTGCCATCCTGAGGGCACAGTCACTGAACTGACATAGAGACCTAATGATCTACACTGTTCAAGGCATCAAATGCTTGAAGAAACTCACCCTGCTCAGAAGGCCACGCTCAAGCTGTATTTCTGTGCTAACTTTTGTGTGAGGCTGGGACTGACTCTGAGGGGGTCAGGAAGAGCCTGATGGCTCAATAAATGAGACACTTGGGAGAGTTAGTCAAACTGACAGCTCAACAAGATCCATGTTTAGTTGTCAAAACATTCCTCCATGTACAGAGATGCAGCTAAGAAGGCTGTCCACATCCATCCCAGGCTGGAGACAGGCTTATCTCACTAATTGGTCGAGCAGTACTTTGTGGAGAATGGAGTGAACTGGCAGGGGTGGTGGCATGTGCAATTAGAGCTGAGGATCCTGAGGGCTGTGGCTGGACACAACACTGTGCCTGGATCATTTTGATGTACTGCAAAGATCACTTTGTCTGTGAACCGTTTTTGTGTCCTGTTCAGCCACAGCAGCAGCAGCAGCAGTCTCCTTCTGTATTTTAATGATTAAGCAGCTCGCAGGTTGACTGAGCAAAGGCTGAAGGGGAAAAACAAAGATTATATATATAATTTGGCTAAATTTACTTGAAAAGGATGGTGAGACATTCAGATGGTGCAAATCAGAGTTGCTCCAGGGAACTCACTGATTTACACAGCAGTGGATAATCTAGCTCAACATGCCAAAGAGAGCAATGTACTCAGGTGTACACTGGCTGGCTGAGAGGCACTGTTTGAGTCAACAGGACTGTCCAAGCCTGGTCCAGACTAACTGCAGCCCCCCGAGCCCTCAGTTGCATTTGTCTTTCACAGAACACATGCCATAGGGAGAAAACTGGCTCCCAGACTGCCAGACCAAGAGTGAACACCGCAGACAAAGACGCCACTCTCTGAGGATATGGGTGATTGAAACCAGCTTCCTTGCAGGTGACGCTCTAGGGCTTACTTAAAAAGTAAAGTTAAAAGTCTCTGTCCCCATCTGTGGGGCACGTCTCAGGCTGGCTTTCATGGGCTCCTGTTATCAACTCCCAGCTCAAGCTAACATGTTTTTCAGGGCCTCCTCTCTCCTGGCTCCCTTTTGAGGAGCTGGCTCCCTCTTGAAGAGGACCTTCAGAGCAAGCATGCCTCCTCCACCTCCCTCCTCATCTACACTTGTTCCTAAGAGCCATGCAAATTTCAACAGCATGTCTAGAAAAACAATTGTGAACACCAGACACTTTACAGACTCCTTCCTCTTCTTTTCCTCAATACAATGTATTCTCTCCATGCTCCCTTTCTGCCCCTCTGCATTAGTTTTACACTATTAAATAAGGGGCTCAGGCCTCGTCCCTGTGTAGGACCCTTATCTGAAAATCACTCACACACTTTAGAGGGTTTGCAACACAGAGGATGAGAAAGTGAGGCCAGCAAAGTGCTGGAAGGGATTGCCTGGGGAGAGTCTGTGATTTCCATCAGTGAGGCTTTTCAGAGTAGGAACAAACAAATATTTGTGAAGAATAGCTTAGGCAGAGTTGATCCTGTCTCTGAGAAGCAGACAGATCCTCAAGTCTGTTCCAGCTTTACTGTTTATGCTTCTGTGATTGTGATAGCAGTTGTGACATATTCTGCAATGGAGTTGAGCAAAGCCAGCTGAAAGCCCTATGGATCATTTTCAGGGCTGAAGCTGTTTGCAGGAAAGGAAGCTCATATGCAGTGTTAAGTTACTTGATGGTTTTGTTCCAAACACTAAATCAAGGAAAGTTTGTTCAGAAATGGTAAGAGAAAGAAGCTGGGTCCTAAGCAGGCCCTGCCCTGCTTTTACCATCTCCAAGATGCTGTATCTCCAGCTCTGAGTCCAGGTGCAAGAGGCAGCACATCTAGAGCGCCCACTGTATAGGCAGTAAATATTTGTGTTAGATAAACAGCCGGCTTCTTTTGTCCTGGTCCTCAGGAATGCCCATCTGGCACTCGGTGCTGAATCTCTATTAAAACCTCCCAGAAGCTAGACAGGATGCAGTGAGTCTCGCCAGGAGCATGGAAATGGCAGGCAAAAAGCATTCAGAAAATCATCATAGGTGCCCCAGACTGCAAAACGCTCCACGTGTCTGTTGTGCAAAGACCCACATGTGTCCGCAGTAGACTGAAGGAAAGTTACTCCAGAAACATCGACGCAAGATCTCCCTGCAATACCACCTTGTGGGGAAAACAAATGGTAGGGGAGCTATCTAATCTACTCATTGCAAAGTCTCTACTCCACAAGACGGTATTTACTAGCTGGTACCAGACAACATTCAAGCAAGAACAGAAAGTCACTTTCCCAATGCTCCTTGTGAATTGCTCCCATCTGTGCAAGAGAGCAATCCAAAGCCCTTATGCCCATGACAGCACTGCAATCACAGGCTTCGTGTTTTACACCCAAAATAGCACCAGTCAGACCACGGTGAGGCTTGCACATCCCATGCAGCTGTGCTGATGAAGAGGAGCCACTGGAAGTGGCTCTGGGGCCACGGGTTGCTAGGGAACGTGGCAAAGCCGCCACAGATTTCCCCGCTGCTTGCTGGCTCTTTCCCCTCTTCCCATCTCGCTCGCGCTGTGCCAGCGTCTTCACCCCGAGAGTGCCGCTCTTCCTGTCTGAAGTGTGCAAAAACAAATCTGCCAGCAACAATGGAGCACGATTGCTTGGCATGTGTTCCCGAGGAAAGAAATTGCTCTAGCCTTTGATTTTCAAAGACAGCCAGCTGACGGGTTGGGAAAAAAATCCATTCTCACCATTTTCTCCATGTCTGTGTGTTATTTCATTCCACCTGTGCTACAGTTAAGGGTGGGTGGCAAGCCCAGGTGGCACAACTCAAGAAGCTGATTTTGTGGGAGCTGTTTCAGCTTGAAGATGGCAAGACTGGTGCCCTGAGTGTCACACTGTGTCCCCTGAACCCCTTCACTTCTTGTAACGTGCTGCTCTTTGGGAGGTGGCTGCAGGACCCAGCACAGCTCTGTAAATGTGGCTGAGCACTGCAAGGTGCTCCCACTGCTCCAGCGGGGCTTATGAAAAAGGGCACAAAAGCAAAGCAAGGGCTACCAGAGAAGGGAAGGGAGGGAAGGGACAAGAAACTTCTGCCTTCTTGAAAAAGAGCTAGGATAAGGAGTGACCAAGGTGGAAACATAAGGCTTTCCAGTATTAATCAATCTTTAAACAATTTGACTGAATTATTAGGAAATGCAATGCTCCCTACTGAGGCATTAGAAATTTATGTTTACATGTTAGGTGGTTTTTTCCACCCTGCACTATTTTTAGCCACTCGACACTAGGCTGCTGGTGGCTGCTGTTGGATTGATGAGGCTCTCCTGTGATGGCAGCTGGGTGAGATATGCCAATAGGAAGTGGGATCTCATTCACCCCAGGATGCTGCCTGGAATCCCTGTCTGCACTAGGAGGTAGTGGGACAGCAGAGCAGCAGCTGGTTCCCCAGACCTGCACTCACACACCGATGCTGCAGGCCTGGACAAATGTCCTTCAGTACCAACAGGGACTTAATTAAACCCTAAAAGCAGCAGAGAAGGGACACCTAACAAGCCTGTAAAACTAAGAAATAACAAGAGAGAAAAGATTTGGAAGTGATTTTGAGAGATTGCTTAATAAACTCCTTTATCTCAAGAAGGAATAAAATAAAGTACGTGTTTGACCTGTTAGACATGTTAATTCTGGAGACAGAGGAAGAAGCATTCAACTTTCCTAATAACAGCAGACCACAAATCTTGGGTGTTCACAGTGCTTGTACTCACAACACTCTTTGGACAAGGGGAAACTCACATGATGCCCAGAGCAGACCAGACCTGCAGTTTCTACCCACTGCAGGGTTTCATCTTTGAAAGGAACCATCACTGATGATGAAGGGATAAAAAAATCCAAGAAGTATAAAACAATAAAATACTAAATATTATGTCAAAAGACTAATTTCTTCTTCACTCCAGGTAATTTGTAATTAGAATGCTTTAAGATAGGAGGATTTATGTTTCTTCCTAAGAACAGAGCCTCTCACACAGTGAAACAGCATGATCTCTTATCTCATGACAAGCCAGGCAAGGATGGTCAAGGTCTCATCTTGAACTTCGCTCAGCAGCACAGCAGCAGCACACCAATATGCAAATATCTTCCATGGAGTTGTGTTATGTATCACATGTTAACCTCTCCACAAACAAGGATGAGTCTCCTATTATGAGGGAATACAAAAAGCTGAATGCAAATGCATGCCAGTATATCAGCGTTCCTATAGAGAAATTGCCTTGCACCACTGTGTCATCCTCCAGAGACCCTGGAGCAAGACCTTGAAAATGAGAAATAGTGCCAACATCTCCTAGAGAAATTGTGTGAACACTACTATGCCCACCTTCATTTCCCCTTTAATCTACATTTCAAAAATTATATTCACCTGCAGACACATGCTAGGTTGATATATGTCAGGCACATTTTATTCTTCAGTTCAGGCCATATGGTTCTAATAATAGTGGCTAATAAAGGAAGAGTATGTTTTCACTTGTAATTTTTCAAATCTCATCAAAAAATGGTACGACACGGAACATTGCAGACTGCAGTACAGCACATGTACTTAGTCACATTTTGCACTGCTCTGCACTTGCTCTGCTAATGGCCCTTAATTAATATTCACAACCAATCAATACAATATTCAGTATCAAGTGCAAAAAGAAAGTGGTGCAACTATGTGTTTGCAGAAATGGTACCTTAAATTAAAACAAACAATGCAATTGCAAGTTTATTAAAAGTGTATTTTGGAATCAGAGCCCTGCAGCAGACTTTGGAAATAGGAAGGAACAGAGGACATCAAGTTATCTAATGGGCTTTTGGCAATCTTTTCACATCAGAAATAAATTTTCCGGTAATATAGAGACAAATGCTCAAGGCCAACCTTGACATCTTGGTCTTGGCATATCTCAATAACCTCTGTAGTTAAAATCATCCATTGGGCACTTCCAGGAAAGACAGGCTCTAGGTTTCTCACAGAGGAAAATCAGCAAGTAGCAACCATAGCTAACCTAATCAAGCTTAATGGAAACAAAGGGCTGTGACTGGTATTAACACTCTGGTCTAGAGGCAGGGAATTTCCAGCTAATTTATCGTGGAAAAAAGTATTATTCACACAGTCATCCATAGAGTACATACTGCAACAGAGCATTTAATATAATAGCCTGGCATCATCTGACCCCAGATGAAAGACTAAGAGGATATGTTTACACTGCACATGACTCCAGCCTCCAAGAATGCACCTCAAGGCAGAAGCAATGTGATCTTTTAGCCAGCGGTGTCCTTAGCCTGCCACAACTCCTGTGCCAATCTGCCACAAAAGCATAGGTGTGTGCAGGCAGGCTTGCTGAGGGAGCTGGAGCAGGGATAGCAATCCAGCACGCTCTGTTCCACCACGGAGGCACTCGCTGTCTTCCAGCTGCCTCCCACAACTCTGAATGAGCCCGAGGGCCAGGCAAAGTCTTCCAGGTGATTTTTGTTTATGGAAGAGAAACCCAACAAGCCATAGAGAGGCTGAGCTGGCAGCTACACAATGAGCTGCGGCAGACGGGTGTCCTTGGAGAACCCAGCAATGTACACATGGCCAGAGAGGACACACAGACTCAAGAGTCACAGCTGATCTCTGGGCTGAGCTAAAACCGTGTTTTCTGAACCCAAGGAATCCTACAATGAAGACAGGCTTTCTCCAAGTGACAAAGGCAAGGCATAAGGCCATGTCAATGGCACAGTTTTCAATTAAACGCTGAGACATCCAGCCTAACTCAGCACTTAGAGAGGTTATTCCGGGGTGCCTAAGGGACACAATCTCCACTGAGGTCCATGCCATGAGTCTGACATGACTGTACACAAACACACTTGAAGAGACAGTCATTTTCTCTAGGGGCTTCAGAATAAATAGGATCAATTTTCTTATTAGGTATTTGTCTAATTGCTTGGCGTGTCACAAATTTCAGTGCAGTACTAAACATTGATTCCCACTTTACTGCCATGTTTATTGACTCAGTTCTTTGGGAGCTAAAGTCTTATTTTTCACCTCATGGGTTAGGAGACCAAAAGACAGTGGCAAGGGAAAGAATAAGATAACTATCTGCCTTCTCAAGCAGTTGTCAGTTGTCTCTTCTCATTCAGGGAATCCAGCTGTTCGCTTTACATGCATATTCCTTGAAATACAGATAAATTTCCATCTGTGGCAGAGATATTTTGCACAAAGTTAATGCCAGAAGCTTACATTTCTCTTTTAGGGGTCAGATCTCCTGATACACAGGACCTCTACTGAAAAGCATCCAACTGGGGACGTTTCTTGCTAACATCACAGAAAGAATCATTAAAAAGCCAAACCTTCTGAAAAGGGAGGGGGGAAAAAAAATCACGCTGCTAATAATCTAAATGGCTCATTTCAAATTATGCATTTTTAGTCCACGATCTACTTTTTCTCTTACCAGCAGCTTTTGAAATTTCAGACCAGATCCCCGCCAACACCTGCCCTCTCTGCTCAGTGAGTACTAGTGCTAGCACATAGTACTAGCTCTAGTACGAGAACTAGCTGATGCACAGTTCACGGCTGCCTCCACTTTGCATCCCATGCACTCTCCCAAAGCTAGCTGCTGTGTTTTTAGCGACCTGAGAAGAAATACTTGTTCCCTTCGTAATTAGGATTCACAGTAAATGCGGGAAGCGAAGCAAAAAGAACACAATGTTCAAAGCTGCCACTCATGGTTAAATAATTAGTCAATATTACGCTCAAATGCTGCCTCCAGTGTTCATGCCAATCTGTACAGGGAGACATTTGTCCTTACATTACTTTGGCGCCTTGTTTCAGTAATTTCTATAAGCTGGCAGTCTGGCCTCAGCAGAGAATGGGTCACACCACTTCTAATTCAGATAGATTACTAAATACAAATAAGAATGGTGGGAGATTAAAGGTGCTGAGGTGTTAACAAAGCTTTGGTAAGTAATAGATGCAAGAAATCCTTTCACCTGATTTTTATAAAGTGGGCCTTGTCTAAAAACAAGGGGCTAATAAGTTGATAACTAATGCAGAACCATAATCCTGTTTTGCCTGCATGTTCTGCTATAGTTACACACAGAGAAGTGCTATTGGTTCCCAATGAGAGGGATTTGGTTGCTTCTCCTCACTGCATAGGAACCCACTTCTTTGCTCACCAGTCAGTGATACTGTGGGTCCTGGTGGGATTTTGAAATGCTTCCCCAGCCTGGAAACTGCAGTTTGCTGGGACACTGCTCTGTCTCCATGTTATGTTGTGCCTCCCAGTGCAACCTTTATCGTGGCTGTATTTTTCCCCACAGCATTTGTGTGTGCTAGAAGGATTTCCTGACAAGAGGAGTTGTGATGGCTTATAGCTGATCTAGAGCTGAACTTGATTCTTTTGGAGTGCTAGTTGATGCCTGAATGAATGCTGCTGCTTGTCTAAATAGGCTAACTTAGAAAGAACGGACAAAGGATTTCATGAGCAATAGGAACAAGTACAGACGAACTCCTGGAATGTTCCTGCGTCACCTGCACACCCGTTCTCAAACTCTTCCGTCAAAGGAATGGAGACTGTGTCAACATTTAGCTTAATTGCCTAGCAGCTGCCTGGCTCATACCTGGTTAGGCTGAGGAAGTTTCACTTCCACCTCATGCCACCCAAAGGCAGGAGTACTACAGACATAAATTTTCACTCTGTTGTAAACTAGAAGCAGGAAGAAAAGCCAGCACCCCTTCCAGCTCTGCTGGACCATGAAGCCCCTGCTGGGAAGCTGTCCACAGGGAACAACATCATGATCTTAGGAAAAATTTTCTTCCTGTGCTTTTCACCAAGACTGAACTCAGTAAGGGTCAATAAAACAGCTACACACAAGAGATGAGGCAACAAATAGTGATCTGCAGCATGAACAAGCCCAACCTAACATCATCTCTTTTTCATAACATTGGCTGCTGCTGGAAAGGAGACACTTCTCCCAAACCTTTGCCTGGTACAGAGACTGCTCTGATTTGGGCTACTAAAAGCATCACTGCTAAAACCAAGAGCGTGTCTCACAAGCAGGCCCTGCAAAAACATTCAGCCAGCTAACTACAATTCTAATTTATCAGGTGCCTGCTGGATATGGAGACTAGGGAGCACTGTGGCAGGGCCCGGACACCCTGCCCAGCCTTAAACACCACGTGAAAGAGGGGAGAGACCAGAAATACTGATAAGAGAACTCTGAAATGATTCATTTTGTCTGCGTTTTACTATGCATGCCTGATAGTGACTTCATTAATCAGAGAGTTCACATCTGGATGGCCACCCTCCCCTGGCTGCTTCATCCATTCCCCCAGCTTGCTGGGGGAAAAGACAGTGGGATGGGATCCAAATTAGAAACTATTTATGGTTGTTGAAGTGGAAAATTAATTGCTTTTCTTCCCCTTCCCCCATTCTGAAACACCCCTCCCAGGGAAATTTGTGCTAAAAAGTCCTTGTGAACAAACACACGAAGAGTAACAGAACAGGGTCCATATGTACCAGCAACTAAAAATAAACTGAAGTCTGAAATCCACATAGTCAAGTGGATTCACAATGTCTATCTACACCGCAGTAACAGATGGTCAGTGAACTGTTACAAGACAGACCAAGACTAGTTAAACAGATGGGCAGTATTATTTTTATACTGGTTTATAAGTGAATATTTAAGTTTCCACTAGGTTATCTGAAATACCATCAGAGAAGCACACACAATACCCATCCAGCCAAAACCAAATTCCATTAAAGCTTCTGCCCAAGGAAGGTACTGAGCTTCTTATGGCTTTCTGCTGATGCTGCTAGTAACTGTGACAAAACCTTTGGAGTTCAGGACGGACAGATCGAGGCTGCACACCTCTGGAAGCCCCTCTGGAAGCCCTGCTGCTGCCAAGGGCAGCTGGAGCATTTGCTGTGCCATGGCAGCCCCGCAGAGCTCTGTCCAATGCTGAAACAGCTGTGGCAGCAGTGGCAACTTTGAGCCACAGGGCTCCTGTGACTGCATCCTCTCATCTCTCTTCCTTTAGCAGGTTTTGTCCCTGTAATTAATTCACAAAGCGGTTGAACTCCACAGCTCAACTCATGCTAGGTGGACAGAAGCAGCACCATTACAGAGGGGGAAAGGCAAATAGGGCATTTTAGAAAAGACATGCTTTTAGAGACTTGTCCATGCTGAAGGGATGCATGAGAAAGACCAGAGACACAGTCTCACTTTTCAGACTTCTCTCCATTTTTGCAGCTTGCATTGCTTTTTTTTGCAAATCTCTCACCTACAGACACATTGGGCAGGTGCACTTTCCCCTTCTCTGGGTTTAATCAGAACATCTGGCAAGAGGCAGGACAGACTAAAATATAAGTTAATTAGCAGCTCACAGTACTGTAAATCACATTCAAAAACCTGACCCAACATTTGCTGAAGACACTGACACATCTCACTGCCTGACATCTCAAAGGAACTGGGCTTTTAAAAAACTACTGAACACCCTTAGACAATCTGAGCATCCCACTCTTTTCAAGGTGGGCAGAAGAATACCAGAGACAACCACATTCACCTGCTTGCAAGAGGAGAAAGTTCCATAAGTGCCCATAAACTGAAAGAATCATTCTCCTGTCCACAGGATACCTGGTTCACATTTGCCCGACACCTTTTTTTTAGCAATTCCTGCAGTGGGTAGGCGCAGATTAGTTAACCCCCACTTTAAACCCCTTTTTTTACAACCAGAGTGATGCACAAAGGCTTCAAGTGTAACTATGACTCAGGCCCCCCTTCAGCATGACTGCTGCAATCAGACATGGTCACAATTGTTGGTTCAGTACTTGGTTTTGAAATTCACCATCAAAATCCATTTCTTACGTTTCAAAGTGACCATTATCTTCTCACTATTTGAAATATTGCTGACTACTGCTATGAAGCTGCAGGGGTTTGCCTGCAAGCTTCAGAAGAGCTTGTACTTGCACTTCTTTATAAAGAAGTTTCACTTCGTGGCTGCATTATCTGTCCAGCTGCCACCAGAAAATAGTGCTAAAGAAAAATGAAACTCTCTTTGCAAGTATTTATTCCTAATTTACTAAAGGCTAACAGTATCTAGTGACAAAACTCAAAAAAGTTGTCATTGAAACATTTCATTTACCTAACAGCTTGAAATCTCCAGGCTGAAGATTATGTGCACGCACACCCCTGCGTGCTAAGTCTTCAAATAAAGAAAATATAAAAGCTTTGCAGTTCAGCCACTGGGAGACTTCTAAGCATTCACAGCTTCATCTCTTTGCACATGAAATGTTAATGGGGCAACCATGCAGGGCTGGCTCCACAGATAATGGTTCAGATAACAGTGGCTTTGTGATACCCATCACTGGGCTCCAGAGGTGAGGGGGCCTGTCTTGCTTCGTAGTGGATGACTTCTTGTCAGCATGTCACCTTCTCCAGTCAGTTCAGGAGTTTATTACATCTAGATAACACCCTTCTTTCTCTCTGGCACTTGTTTCTTAATGCCACACACAACTTGGTGATTCATCAGAGAAGATGAAGTGGAGTCCTGCAGCAGGCAGACAGCCTCCAGTGGATTCACTGCCCTTGCTGAAGTTCACCACAGGGCTTTAATTTCATTCATTCATTTACTGCAATTCCTGGAAGTCCAGTGCTTTTCTAAAACAATGTAATGGTACCTAACAAAGGTTCAGGGCTTGTCAAAATAGGTCCAATTTGTATGTTGTGTAAACAACATTAAAAGTTTGGAAGTTTAGCATTAAGCCTTCAGTAATTAAAATGGCATTTTAAAATATGCATGACAAGAGAGAAATTTGCAGAACACATTGTCAGTGTGCCCGATAGCCAGCACAGGGGAGCAGTCTACACTGTGTTGCTCTATGCTGTGCCACACACAGGACAGCAACCTACTGCAGCTCCCAGGCCAAGGGCCAGAGTTCAGAGCTCTTTGCTGTGAAAATTAGTTTTCTGAGACCCTTTAGCAATGACACAGAAAAGGCTTTGTAGTTTTGCTTGGTAGTTGAAAATAATCCAACTGAGGAATTGGCAATACAAAAACCACTTGCAAATGTAGTAAAGGCTTTAGGCCTGATGTACCAGAGGTCAACGTTGTGAAATTCTTTGCACTAAACTTACATTACTTTTACTTCTTTCCCTTGGGCACGCTTGCAACATCCCAATTCCACTCCTTCAGTCTGAATCTTATTAATATATCCTCTCCACACTCTGCTTTGAATACTAGAGAAAAAGGTTAGTGGGAGAACAAGACCAAGATTTTTCAAAAATAGAATCCCAGGTATATAGTATACATGTGTATAATGCACACAATATACACAAAGATAGTATAGCTATAAAAACACACCCCCACCTGTAAAGCATCTAGGCCATGAATCTGAGCAACTTTATGAAGCAAGTCGTAAGTGCCCCAACACCAGTGTTTAGAAGATGGAGTCACTTGTCTTTGGGCCTAATACTGGTGCAGGAAATTTCACCTTGCGCCTGCATTTCTAAACTCACCTCAGAGGACAAGAGCATTCAGGCACTGGAGCTGGGATCCTCTGAGACAGCATGGCAAGGACAAAAGGAAAGCTGTGCACTCTGGACAAAGACAATTCAGCACTGCTGGTTTTTGACTAGAGTACATGCATCTTTATAGTCAAATATCATCTGCAGGGAGATTGAAAAACATAAGGACACTTAAAGGACTCCTGATGCAACTCAATTTCACTTAAGGGAAAAAAAATGGTGCTTACTATATTATAGGTTAAATTTTGGCTCAGCCAGAGTCAGCAGGAGTTTAGCCAAGGCCAGGTTTTGAAACTGTAATTTCTCTTCAGAGACCAGCACAACCAAGTATTGTCTTTACCTCACAGTCTGATTTTATCTCTGCAGAATGGGGCTTTTTTGGTGGGTAATGCAAGAGTGACTGTTCCACTGAATGAACAGTGGAACAAGATACGCCAGATAACTATTGTTACAGCGCAAGATATTAATTCTACATTTAGTACATTAACTTTGATAAATATACAGCTGCAGAACCACCGTGCCATAGTTTTAAGTAACATCAGTCTGCTGAAGCTTGGAGGATGAGCAAATCTCTGCTTTTTAAGAATAGGGAATGATACCTAAATTAACGTCAACAGTCAAAACCAGCTAAAATCCATTCCTCTCTGTTAAATAGAAGTTTATTCCTGAGACACACTTTTTAGATACTATTTTCATTCCAATTCTGGAATTTTATGGACCAACCTGGTGTCAGGGTGGTTGCTAAAGCGGTTATATTAGTTGTTACAATTATATCTTCCTTCTACAGAAAACCATAAACCTTCCCACTTGTTGCATAGTGCTGCAATTACTCCATAAACTCTGCCAGTCAGTTCGTTGACTGCAAAATAAAGTAAGTGTCAATGAGAGCCACTGGCCTGCACAGAGGATGAGAATGCAAATGGCAACCAGGGAATTCACCAAACAGATTTATGGAGAAGAGTTTATGGGCTGCTATCAAAATGTCCACAAGATTCAAACTTTCCTCAGCAAATAAAATTTGTAATTGTAAAACAACAGTATTGCAATGGAACTTTCCACTGCAGGATGTGAGGACAGAAGGAAACACTGCTGCACTCAGGGAAGTCACACACGCCCCGACTGACACCCTCCAGGTCTTAATTCCCCTTCTCTAACTCCTGTGGTTAAAAACATCCCCCTGCCTTATGTGGTCATTGGCCTGTTTTCCAGAGGGACTGGAAAATGCCCTGCTTCTCTCAGGGGTGTGAAGAGAAGCTCATGCTCTGACTAGGAAGAAGGAATATGGACAGGATGCCAGCAAGTTGGTTTCTATCTTCAATTTCTTGGACTACTGCACACTATCAAAAGTCTTTTGCTTCTTCAAACCCTGCAGTTCCTCTTCAGCTGAGCTGTGAAGTTGTTTCATCAACAAACTCAATAAAAACTCTCAGTGACAAGCCTACAAGATTTATGATTTTTGTCATCTTTAACTAGACATCATTAAAAAAAAAATATTGTCAAGTTGCTGAATTTATTTGCTGGGAATTGACACTTACTGATAGCTGCTACTATGGGATAATGTGGTGACCTGCTTCAGTAACGACCAGATAAGAGCTGGCAGTAAACCAAAAGGGGAAAAGAACTTGAGGTCAAACATTTTCAAACTCACATGCCTGAAGTCAAGCTTTGAAATGCATCTGTAAACACTAAATGAGAGGTCACCTTTTCTGAACTGCTGCATCCCCTCAGCCCCTACTGAAGTCAAATGCATTGTACTATGGAAAATCCTACCTCAGGCTGCTTCATTAGCAGCCAAATACAGATGTATATTCCTAATGCTGGGTGCCAGAGACAAAAAATTGGCCTCAAAGGAAAGAAAAGGAAGAGGGATCACAGTGTGTTACAGCTGCAGTATCATATTCTCACTGCACCGTGATTTCTAATGAGAAAGATCAGGGGCTAACCTGTGTTTGCAACGCTCGGGCTTGAGGCCTTGATTTTATATTGAAAGAAAAAAAATCACACTTTGGCAACAAAAAATGAAGATTTCCTTGGTTTGGGGAACAGAGAAGACAAGGAAGCTCAGGTCTCAAACCCTCCCAAATCCACTCCCCAAAGCAGCTCACCACTCCCATGCCAGGCCCACATCTCTGTTCATATCAAACTTGGCATGGAGGAAACACCTTGACAGGCTGGCTAAGGCTGGGCACCCTCTTAGATACCAGCAGGAATTCAGGTCAGGAGCCCAGCAGGTATTCGGTAGCAACACTGGGATTCCCAACAAGAAATGGCCTTTGCCAGAAGCGTCTGGAAGGTCAACCCTGAGATATACTCAATCCTGTTTTTCTGATGTGAACGGAATAGTCTCCATGGAGAGTCTTCCAGACTTTATATTTCTAAGATTCAATGAACCGAGGCATCTTGGGTCACACCAAGGCACCTGGCTGTTCCCTCAAGAACGTACATTTTTGGCAGAGACATCCAAACTGCTCCTCTCTGCCAGCAGGAAAGACTTTTAGCATTCCCTGCTCTTGTCAGTGCTAGAAATCAAGACGGAAAGCGTAGCCAAAAACAAAAGACAGCTGCAGTGACCTATTACTTATATTCCACTCTCGACTGGGAGTTTCTACTCCCTTTCCCTGCATCTTTCCACAGTCACTGAGTCCCCAAAACTGTTGGCAGCATTACCCCAGTTGCTCCATATTTCCCACTGCTGCAGAACGCAAGAATTAGGAAATGATGCCCTGTCCCTAACAAAGGTCACAGATGCACAGAGCTGGTCTACCACAACCGCCGTCTCCAAGGCACCCTTTTGGTAATACCACCAAAAAGCGGGCAGGACAGAGGCTGCCCAGCTTGGATGCTGCATTACAGAGCTCCTGTCCTGTGATGGAGCAGAGTTAGGGTGGTGACCGCACAGCTAAAATTTTGCTTCCAGCACACAAGTGGCATGTTGGGTGCTAAATGCTTGTCTGTCTCCATAACATGACCTGAAACCCAAAGAAAACCATTGGGTCTGAACCTTCCTGCTTAATTTGCTCAGATTTGCACTGAACTTTTTCAGCATGGCTGTCAGTGCAGGACACCAGTGACAGGGAGGGAATGATGGATCCTCACCATGGACAAAAGCGAGTGGTGGATGTGTGAGGCTGAAGATAAACACTTGGGGGTACCAGTGGTATCCCTGGTCCCAGTCATGACAGTCCACCTAGACATCTGAACAGAGGTGGTGGTAAAAAGGAGAAGGGTGAGGACCATAGCAAAGAAGCAAATGAAGCTGCAGACAAGTGAATTAATAATGAATCCTGGTGTGCAAGTTACAGCCAGCTAATCAGGAAAGAAAAGGATAAATGCAATAAGCAAAGCCAAACCTACTGTAATCAAGATCAAAGACAGTATGCTTTGGTATGCTGGTTTTGGCTTGATCCGTGACATTTGGACAGTTTCAGAGTAAATGAATTAAGGGGAAGGCAACAACCTTACAGGCTAACCCAGGGATACTGGGAAATTGAAACCAGCACCAACATGAGTTACTGGCTGAAGAACAGCCTGGCCATGTCAAAGCCCAGGGAATAGGCAAGTGACACCTAGGAGGTTAATCTTCTTGTAGATGGATCACAGGGCCCTGCAAGACACAGCATTCACGTATTTCAGCATGACCAACCCGGCCAGCTGCAATCCCGCAAGATTGAAACAAAATGTGGCTCTTAACCAATAGATTGAAGGTTGAGAAACCTGTGTGCAAGGCAGATGCCAGAGCCCACAGCCAGTGAAAGTTCTTATGCACCACAGGACATGGCTAGACCCAGCTTTGGGCCTGAAATGACTGTGACAGGAGCAGAATATTTTCTCTTATCAGTGTACTGCTGTTTCCTGCACCATGTGGTTAGAATAGTGCAGGTGACAGTGCAGCTGAATGGTGACACCATATACCACAAAGATTAACTTCTCATAGCTCTTCTTGGGGCTGAAGAGGTGGAATCTGACCTTGGCTTTCATCTGGTCAGTCTTAGATAATTCAACAGGGTTGCTAAATGAGGTAGAGAAATAACAGAATGATCGTCCCTTGCTTGAGACCACTGCAGTCTCTCGAGCCCAGGGCTCTGCTCTAGTAGCCAAACCAAAGTGCAAACCTCATGGCTGTAAAAACTGTCTCACAGGCAATAGGAAACTATGCTTCATTAAACAGCAACTCAGCAGCTTGCACATGTGCTGTGTTTTGTACTTTAACAGATTTAGGAATGACAGTGTCAAGTTTAGAAAAGCAAAAGTCAGGAAGATTTCTCAAAGCTTTTGACAAGGGGGTTTGCAGTCATTTCTCAGTGGTTTCTTGTTTCTCTCACACTTAACAGAGGAGATGCATCCTAGAGCTCTGCCAAAAGCCCTCACAGTCAATCTAGCCTAATTCTGAGCACTGGGGTTCCTAAGTGCTGTCCTATGCGATAACCATTCCAAAGCTGCTTTTGTTTGTGGTAGACATCAATAGCTAAGTGTCCTGCTTTCTCTGCGTCTTCTGTTCCTCAGCTTTGCTTTGCTCTGGAGCAAACAGCACTTCCGGGCTTTTTCAGGGCTTGCTCCTCTACTTTGGTCAGAGTTCCTGCTTTTTCCTGCTGAAACTTTCTGCCTTCTCTTCTTCATACAGGAAGTTTTATCAATGGTTCAGAGGACAACACATTAACTTCTAGAATGACTGCTGAACCAAGACCGCGCTGTCCTATTAACAGATGTACACTTTACTTCTGTAATGTAGTGTCTTATAGCTAAGGATTACAAAAAACTGAAAATGTGCAGGCTCTTCCATATGTAAGATTTCTCTGCCTTTTATTTGTGTCTTAGATGCTGTAAAGAAATAAAGAGAGAATATTTCCTTCGTTCTTCTAAATGCTGCAGGTTCTTCAGGGTCTGTCTCATAGCCAGCCCTGCAAATGGTAGCAAATGCTGTTCACGTGTGCAGCTCTGGAGAAACTGTGCTCAGTCATGCATCCCTAGAGGAGCCTTTTCAAAGAGGATGCAAAACAAAGTGCTTGACCCCCTTGTTATCACTGGTGCCAGTACATCCTAATGCCACCCTCCAGGCCAAATGACAACTGTTAATTTTCATTACAGGGCACTGTCTCCGAAGCTCTGGGCATCCCAAAACAGGCAAGAGCAGCTGGGTGCACTTCTTCTGAAAAGCAGGTGCGCAAGCGCAACTTCTGAATGCTGCAAGTATGCAAGAGAAAAATAACATTCCCTTTCTTGGAACTTATTTTCGGCGGTTGAACAATTCACAAAGAGAAACTGTTAGTGCAAACACTCAAAAGGTCAATCTCTAAATAAACAGAGAGAGAGAGAGAGTGATGAAAGGGGTTAGTTGTTAGTAATGAAGCTGAGATGATCACAAGTCAAAAAAAGCAAAGAAGCAATGAAGTCAGAGCACTGTGAGCATGCTAGAAATTTTGGCAAGATCACATGTGAAGATACAAAAAGCAAAAGTTACATTCCCCAGCCTGAGATGGAACATGCCCCAAAAAATTATTCTTTACTTTTCCCTGGGATTGTCAGCTACTTTCACTCAGTTTAAGAGGATCAACAACCAGTTTTGCACTAGAAATAAGCATCAGCTCTCCCAACCTAAATGCTATATTCATACTAAAACAAAGGATGAAAACAGATGTAATTTGCACCTACTACACAAATCTTGCTTTATCTTCATGCCTGAACAGGTTTTCCCTCCAAATCAGACAAACATTTCTACCTGACAAAATACCAGTAAAACATGGTGTGCAGTTCACATTAAAAGGAATCTGTACAAAGTCAATTAAGAAAAACAAAAAACAAACAAACAAAAAAGATGATGACAATATAAGACAAACGATAACAGTTGAAAATATTTAGGGAAACTTTGATGATGTAAATATTGTCCATAGGTTTCCAATTTTACGGTGTTTACTTTTGGGACTTGCTTGTTTACTAGCCATGTGGCAGTGTCACATTGACTATAAATATGTACTTTACAGAAAATGCAGAACTGTAGAAGTTAGAGATCAGTTCTTGGCTCTGAGGTGAAACTGAAATCTGAATATGCATCCCAGTTAAGGACTGGTTTTCCTACAATGGGCTAAGCTCCAAACATCAGCGCAGTCAAAATTTGGCTCTATAGTTTGTAGCTTGACCCTAGGTAAACCTCAGGCAGAACCATTTGTGGTTCAAAACAAACAAATACAAAAATCCCTTGATGTTTCTGAGTCATTACATAGCATTAGTTCAATTTTCAAAGGTGAATTTGTCTCAGTCGGTCATAGAGCTTTCGGTGGGATTAATAAGTGCTTTGTGGCTCAGAGGTGATTTGGCACTAAGGACACCACTCCTGTGCAGGGAGGACCCGTGTGAAAACAGCCATGTGTTCACATCACAGAGCCTTGTGCAAGGCTGAGAGCGCTGTTTGGCCCCACCTCCTGAGAACAAGCAGAGCACTTTGGACATTCCTGTGAATATCAAACATTTGCTAAAAGGGCAGGATAAAATCTTTCCTCACACACCAGTAAAACCTGTCTGCCATCTCATATTGTGCTGTATGTCTTGTCCTTTTCCTGCTGGCACCCATCCAGGACACTGTAATTAGAGGACACATGGCGTGACAAGAGCAAATGATATGTCAAATATACACAGATCACAGCCCCAGCTGAACAAGTGCCAGTGTCCCAGCACAAGCCAGCAAAGGTGCTTAAGAAAGCCAGCAGCTCCCTAGACACTGAATGGCTGCAGAAAACTCTGAAGCAAAGACTGGGTCCAAAACAGCTCATGCACTATTGGGGAAAATAGCAGGTCTCTCAAGAGGTTGAGCTATACACAGGGCACCAGCAGATTTGCAAATGATTCAGACAAAGAGAGCAATGGATATATGCAATGGCCTTCCAAAACACAAGATTGCAGAAACTGCTGTGTCTAACAGTCTCTTGGTTTGGGGAAAAAATAAAAAAAGGAAGGACTATTCGTATAACTGATCAGGATGCTGAACACAAGGAAAACAAACAGCAATGAACTTCTGGAATCCACTACTACTACAACAACATAACCAAGACAAATACTGCTGGATCAACAGAGCATCAAACACGATGTAAGTTTGGCCCTGGTCTTGACCTGTCACCTTTAGGTTAAAATCTGCTCATGTTAAAACAAGAACAATGAGGGAGGGAAATGTTGAAGGTCAGCTCTGCAAGGTGCTCAGTGCTTCACCAGAAGCCAGACAGTTGTACAAACTCGTTTGTTAGACGATGCAAGAGAGAGATGTAGAGTGAGAGGGAGTATGTGCATTCATGAATCAGCAAGTACTAATGTGTGTTGCGTTGGCAAGAGAGGGAAAGCAGGGAGAGATCAAACAAGCAGGACTGGCTATGCCTTGAGCTACACTGAACACTTTTCTTGAGGTTTGCTCATGCAGCGTCATCCACAGGAGGAACTTCAGGCTTGCTGCACTGTCAGGCTGCCCTAGCCTTTTGACTAAGACAAGGTAGGGGATAAACTTAGATGCTGGGTGGGCAGTGCTGTCCCTTAATAAACAACACAACCAAAAGATTAATTGAGATAATGTTTTACTAAAGGCGGCTGGTGACCGCTGGCTGTCCCCTTTCCTTTATGCTCTGAAACAAGCAGACAAGGCAGCTGTGCTCTGCTGAGCAAACACACACACGCACTCAAACCCACCCTATTTGCTCTGCTCACTGCCCCGTGCCTGTGCATCCCAGCCAGACAGGCAATGTCATTCTGAAGCATCACTTGAAAGACATCAGGACTTCAGCTCCTAGGCTCACCAGTGGTGCCCAGCAGCTCCCAGGAGGACACACAGACATGGCCTTTTCCTTCAGAAATTCTTTGAGAGCCCAGTGAAGCAGCAACAAAGGAAAACTGAGAGACTCACTGAAATTTGGATTTGGCGGTTTGGATGGCCTCATACAAAACCCCACAAACCTTACAGGTGCCATTACAACTTCCCCTTTTCAGGGGAAGCACAGACCACTGCGAGTCAAAACCTCTGGGTTCACTTCCCCCACTTCAACACCACTTTCTCTTTGGACTTGGGCATGTTAATTAACCCAAACAAGGTTTGGTTTTTGCATCTGCATGATGAGTGTTGCCTGTTCAGAGGCATTCTTGTGGTCCTTCACCGCTTGCACACAGTAATGTCCAGGCTTCTTCCCTTGGGGGAAGGTTTAGTGATCCCACCAGAGTTCCTATGAAAGGAGAATGAGCCACCTGAATTGCTCATGCCTGGGGCAAGCAGGTCGATGGGGGAAGCCAGTGTGAAACAGCTCATCCACAGTAACCCCTGGGGGAAAGGAAGGTAATACAGGGTCTAAGCTGTCAAACCAAGCTGGTGAATTCTTTGATCAAGTGCGCTAAAGGCTGAAATTAGGCCAGTCAGGTATGTTTTGGTTAAAAACAACTGATTGCACATGGGCCATAAGAGTCAGTCCTTAGTGTTAATACTTTAAACTTCGTGAATAGGAAGCACAAAAGCAGAAATCATGGATGATGAGCCAACACTGAGGACATGGGTAGAGCTCTAGAAGTGTTATTACTCAGCTGATATTTGTCTATACACATGTGCATGCAGCTGGGTGTTAATATCCCACAGCAAACCTCTGACTAAACATATGTCAGCAATTGCCAAGTTGCTTCTTTTTGTCAGATAGGTTTTTGTATTCATTCTTGTAGCCCCACAACTTATGACTTCTCATGTTTCTCCCAGCACTCAAATCTCTTGAGCTCCTGCCAATCTAGATCTACCCAGTGGCAATCACACAGGTCTGCGGAAAGCCACACACCTTGGCCGATGAATTGCTGTCTCCTGCAATTCAAGTGAAAAATCAGTGTTGGGGAAGAAAGGCATCTGCAGAACAGCTGAGGCAGATATGAGCTGATATGAAACCATGAGTAACAAGCTCTCATCAGCAAAAGCTCAGTGTAGCTGCCTTGCTCACTGTCATCACAATGCTCTGGACCCTTTATACAGACCCTTGTATATATTCATCCCTGAGGAGGAGTGAACAGCTGCCTCTAGTGCAGAGCATTAAGAGAAGCAGAAAAACCCTCTCTCCAAGAAATATAGGATGTGAGATTCAGAGAAATCCTTCTGGGAAAAATCAGGAGTAGGGCGTTTGGAAAGAAAGCTTAGGAGGAAACTGTGTATCTGTAAAAATGGCCCAAATTTTCAACATTACTTCTGCTTTGTATCTGTGAGGATGCATGTTCACAACCCTCCTGATACCTACCTTTGCTCTCTACTTACACGGCCAACAGTCCTTTCTGATGAGTCTCACATCACTGGTGGTGTCTGTTCAGAAATAGCTCCAATCACTCACAGCCCACTCTGAATGCTATAGCAAACCTCCCCAGAAATGGATGGGTTTCCACCATAGGGTGTCATTTACTTGAGCTGCTCTGTTCCAGCACTCCTCTTCCTTCTTCTTTACAAGAACTCACACATGGGTATCTTATAAGGGAAGTAAAATCTCTGTTTGCTTAGAAACAATGTCTCATGAAAGAAAGTACTGAAAAATGTTAAGGCTGGTAACCAGCACGGATAAGGTGTTGATTCTCCTAGAGCTAACCATAAAGTCACTGTTGTACCAGAAACAGGTTCAATGTGTAATTGTTTTAGGCAGACAGGAAGTAAGAGAATAGAAAAGGCTACTCTATTATTTATTCAGTCTCCTAGTTGTTGCTTGAGAACCTAAGATGACAATACTATGTTAGCCTCTGATCTGTACTCCCAGCTGTTACTAAATCAACAGAGTTGCTCCAAAGTCAATACTGCTATAGCGACATCACTCTGGTCCAATATACATACCACAAAATGTTAACCTGTGCATTACAACTCAAGAGCCTTCATAGGATACATCAAACTCACTACTAAAATGTTATTCTATTCTGTGTATGTGTATGTGCTTCATATATGTGGTGTCGTATCTGCTGTGGCATTTTTGGATGTCTGCTTGTTTCCATTCCTGGTTTCTCATCTCATTCCAGCAACAGCTGGAATTACTGCACAGAGATAGCCTGACTCCAGCTGCAACACAGCTCCATCCATAAATGAGTTTGTTTTAAAGCCTTCTAAAACCAAATGGGGCATAACGTGGCCACCAAATGTCTAATGAACCATCCCAGACTGAAGACCGAAGGAAACCAGTTGAACAATCCTGAACACTGGGCAACAACATTTATCCCCTTCCTCATTTCCCACATTCTTTGCATCTGGTTCCCCATAAAACATGCAAATGTTTCAGTAACAGGAAAACTGAGGATGTCAGTAGTCATGCCTGATCTCACTGGCCTTTCCCCATGCTTGGCAACAAAATAAAACACAGGCTTAAGCCACGGCGAGGCACTGCCTATTTCTGCTCTAAGCACATGCTCAGCACAGGGGAGAGGGGGCCACATTCATCCTAAATCCTACCAAAGCCCTCAGGCCCAGACAAGGTCACAGCTCTGCACTGCTCCTCAAGAAATATATACACTTTACTCTCCTAATGTTGACTTATTCATAAAACCGTATGACTTGATTAAATAGCTCGTTCTGCACCTCTGAGGGAACCTTTTTATCTGCCTGGCACAGGTCCTTGCTTTCTGTGTGTCACCAAGGGAGGAGAAATCCATGGGGCTGCTACTCTTATGAGCCTGGCTGAGTTACTTTCTCCCTCTGTAAGTTTGGGGAAATGACCATAATAGCAGGATATTGCCATAAACTTTTCAGAGGCTTTGTGAAGAATTTAGCTGAGATTCATAAGAGAGCTCTGGCAATATAAAACACTACATAAATGCTAGAAGTTAACTGTTTTTAATAACCACAGATTTAAGAGAGATCTTTCTTTCATTTCCATACAAAGGTGCAGAAATATCCTTCATTTCAAGTAACTACTGCGCCTGCTGTGAGAGGCTCTGCACATGATTTTCATTGCCTTTCACACAGAAAATAGGAATACTACTTTGCATTTATAGACTTTAAAACTAATTTGCAGACAATCAAGTCTTGAAACCCCCACTGTGATACAGGAGGTAAAACATTATACCTGTTTTAGAAAGGAAACTAAGAAGGAAAAAGGTTAAACCACCAAGTCTAAAGCCATAAAGGAGACACTGAGAAATCAGGCATGCTAGTAAGGTCTATCTAGACCCACACTTGCTCACTTGTTCTTCTTACTGAACAGTTAACTCTTGTGCTCCCAAGGCTCTAAACAGCAGGGTGTACATACCATAAGGCGACAGTGGCCACTGCATTTATCTGTATTACCACCATTTATCCTGCAGATACTTCTGTTGACCACAGAGTGTGCCTGGAATTGCATGAGGCCACTTATTCCATTTTCTAACGTGTGGCAGTAGAAAATTGTTGACGACTAAAAGTTAACCAAACATTTATTTTTAGAACCCAAGTCCAATGTTATAGTGTCTGGACTCATAACTACCCATTTCTCCAACATTAAGCTGAGCTACCACATGAGAAAATTGCTAGAATGATAGTATTTCCAGGGCATATTGAGTCACTGTCCAACATCTAAATTGGGACATAAAATAATTTCTCAGCAACTGGCAGCACAGTGGGAAGCAAAACTTGCAGGAACTCAGCTTGTGTTGAAAAATTCAGGCTTTTACTTTAAAGCAGGTTCCTCAACACTAAACATGGTTTTGGTTTTTTTTTCCCAATGATATAAAAACAATTAGCTTCCACGATATTGAATTCTTGGCATTATCTAGTATTTAGAACAATTATTAAGCAACACTAGCAGAATTAGGGAGAATTAGAACCAGGGAGCAGCAACAGCAGCACTGTGGAGACTCAGAAACAGGTATCGTTTTTTAATCTGATCCATCCTAGAGGTGTGCTATAGTCCCTACCTGGGGGCTCTTTCTGACCAGTCCTTGTCTATGATGATGCCTATGAAGGATGCCTATGAACCTCAACTCTGCCTACAGCAGGAATTCCCAGCCCAAGTGAGACCACCTTGGCTTGCTTCCTCAATGGCCCGTGCGGAATGCTAATGTGAAAGAGTAAAAAAGTCTCTAGGGCAGTGGGTTTTCCTGCCTTTTCTAGTTTGCATAGAATTGTTTTCTTCTCCCTTGGACGTGCGGGCCCCACATAATGAATTTAAGCTTCTGACAACAGGGTTTCCTAGATCAGGGGAAGTACAGCTCAGAAGTAATTTGCTGATGCTTGGGATTTGCGCGGTGAAAGCCAAAGATCTCCTGTCCAGGATAGCCTCTCTCCTCGAGAGGAGAAGCTGCCTACAGTGCCTCAGTTAATAATTAACTCCTAAATGGAAGCAGAAGGGTTGATGAGGATGATGAAGGTTTACGACTGCATGTCTTTGTATCCTTCCTAAAAGGAGAAACAGATGTTTCCAACCACCACAAACTTCCATTCCACAAATCTCTTGCTCTGGCTGTTACCTTGGGGCAGTGACTTCCAAAAGCTGAACTGAGAAACAAACAAATTAATTGTTTTTCTGGAAGGTTCAAGAGAGAGTCTGAGGCAGAGTCCGAGGTTGAACACATCCCCTCACACAGCAGCTCAGAAGGCAGAAGACAGCATGGGAAAATCCTGTTCTAATACTGCTTTTTTTTGCTGGTAATCAGGGTCTCCAAGACTGCCAGTTCAATTGGAGAAGAGCCCTGGAAATTCTTCTGCTTTGTCAGCGACACAGTCTCAAGCAAAGCCCTGTCTCATCTGTCAAAGTACAGTCTGGATGCTTTCACTAGCATTAA
>WEIT01001558.1:0-25010 GCA_013389985.1 Dryoscopus gambensis
TTGTTCTTTCACAAATCAGAGGCAAGGAGTGAGGAAGAGAGTGCTAATTTTCCATATCTGATGTTGTTTGCAGTGGATATCACTGTCTATCGCAATGGCTACCACGGAGATCTGAATGAGACATTTTATGTTGGAGAAGTGGATGAGGGTGCCAGGAGGCTTGTCCAAACAACTTATGAGTGCCTAATGCAAGCCATCGATGCAGGTAAACCATGCCTGAAGCATGAAGGTTTTGGTTCTCAAGCATGCTTGCTCATATTTGCCACTGCTCAGAGTGGCTTCTGTTGCAGCACACAGAAGGCACTGGTGTGTTGTCACCAGCAGATGATGGGTGTTGTGTAATGCAGTGATCCTTCAGATGGCACAGTTCTGTGAGCAGTGGCTGCAACTTCTTTTTAAATGTGGGTTGATGAGGAAAATGTGTTTGATGCTGAGCTGATCCACAGATGATATTGACATGGAAACAGCCTTTTTTTGACCGTTGATGAGTAAGACGTCCTTGATCTGAGTAATTAAGAGAATGTAACAAGTAAAGTATGTTTTGGAAAATCTTGCTTTTATAATTTGTATGGTGTCACACAGTGAACTGGTAAGGTAAAATACTGTATGAACACCTAAACATATCTCTTTAGCCCTGCCAAACCTGACTGTTAGTTCATAAAGCTAGTTATGAGCTCTTGATTTTCTTCTGTGGGAGTGTGCCAGAGAAGACAGATCCATATCCTCCAGTACCAACAGAACTTACATTATGTGGCTTAGTTATCACTCAGAGCAACTGCATCGAGACATACGGTGAGATAGAAAGGCAGCTGGAGAATGTTATGTTCAACCTCAGAAAACAAAACAAGAATTTCACAAGTCCCTGGAAATACTTGTATCATCTGTATCTTTTATACCCTGCAGCTTCTTAAAATCCGCGTTATAATTTAATCACTTCATGGCCTCTAAAGATTGAAGTTTAAGGTGCTATATAGTAAGGCTGTAAACTTGCATTTAATCAAAAGTAAATGTAAATAAAAGAAATTAAAATTAACATAACTTCAGTTAATAGTTTGGAGATAGCTAGTCAAGCCGAAAAGACAAAAATCCATAGGAATGATGTCTTGTGTATCCATTGTGTGATCAAGAAAATACTGCCAGATTGAGCTGTGAAGAATATAGATTACCTGTTTATGTGGGATTACTGCTCTGAAATGACCACTTTGTTTTTCAGAGCTAAACCATAACAATGTGTATCTTTGGTCCTGTACTTTTTTATAGCAAATGTTACATGTGTTGTCTCTTGTCCTTTGTATCCTGGCTTTGATGTATAAACTGTGACAGAAATTTCCCTTTGCGTTTGTTACAATGAGATTAAAATTCTCACTGTAAGTCTTTTTTACCAACTTCTTAGATGCTGTAACGTGTTTTGAAGGGTTTTAGACATTGCATGTGAGTAGGAATTCGGGCAGCAAGTGTCTCAGCTGTTAAAAAGGGGTCACCTTTCCCTTCTTTAAATCATCTAAATGTCTTGCTGTTGGACCAGCCAAGCTGAAGCAATGAGAGCTGTATGAGAGAGAAGCAGAGGGCTCCCTGCTCCATTGAAATGACTTGCATGTGCTGTCAGGCCCATACTTCACAGCTATTTATCACAGANAAGCATGTCGATTCCAGTAATATAAATTTCTTGTTATTTTCTGTAAATTCAACTTAAGAGTTTTAGTTGTAGTCACTTACATTAGCAGAGAATTGAACTAAATGGTTCCTTCACATAAAGTTTTAGCTTTGTGTGAACTCTGCTAAAGATGGCTCCACACAACCACACACTTGGCTCCTGAAGGAACAGCAATATATTCAGGGAGTTGGGAATGGTCTTGGAAAAGCTGGATTTTTTGTTTTAAGCGGCTCAAGGTTGTTTTTGGTATGAATGTTCATTAGCTGAATGATGCAACATCGTTGCTTTTATGGTACTATTACTCCCTTGTCCAAGTGCTCAAAGTGAATTTCTCACACCATTTTCATGTGTTTCAAACTCTTTAACTTGTAAGGCTTCCTAAAGGGATTGTCAAAAAAGTTAAACCTGAATATGAACATTCTTATTTGCTGTAGCGTTGTCACTGAGAATCTTGTCTAAGAGTAGAGATACCTATTTTCCCTTATTTTATTTTTTTAAATATTGGTCCTTTGTGTGCATTTTCCACACAGTAGAGGGACAAGTGTATATTAAAATACAGTTCATACATTCATTGCAAGAAGCACTGCAGCTCAGGGTGTGAGAACTTACCAAGTACTTCGAAAGTCCTTAATTTTTAATGTCAAACTTCGACATCCTTCTAATGTGAGCACTTACATCCATGAAAGGAAGAAAGTAGTATTCTTGTGAAAAAGGAGTTTTCTTCTGTCTCTCTTGTGTTTTTTTACGTGAGACAGTTTCCTCCCTCTCTCATGTTATTGCACTCATTATATACTTAGTGGATTAAGTGATCATAGGTGGCGGCATATTGGAACAGATGGACACACAAGCCATGAGTACTACAGAGATGGTGTTTGATGTTTAGTTGTGTTGAGAGAAAGCTCTCTAAATTTCCATCTGCATCTCTTTAATTTTGCAGTAAAACCTGGTGTTCGGTACAGAGAACTGGGGAACATAATTCAGAAACACGCTCAAGCAAATGGATTTTCAGTGGTTCGGAGCTACTGTGGGCATGGAATCCATAAACTTTTCCATACGGCTCCTAATGTGCCACATTATGCCAGTGAGTATTTGTTCCCTTTGTGCTGTCCTGTAGACAAGAAGTGGTTTGCAATGAATGCACCCAATTTACTTGAAGCCATCAAGTCAGCATTTTGGCACTTGGGGAATCATTTTTTTCTTAAAGTCTGGACTGTAGCATACTTTATGAACCTGTGCCTGCACTGTCTCTGCCTGCACTAATGGTTAGTGTTAGCTCTCATCAGTGCTGGGTAAGTACCCAAAGTTTTTGCCTGAATTTCCTTAGACATTCTTGTCTGACGTGAACAGACAAATGTTTCTCTTCTTAGAAGTTCTAAGCAAAACCTTACTGCCATTTACAGATGTAAATAAAAAGCTCTCTGAATAGTATTAGATGGGTATTGTGCCTGAATCTGGATCCTGTTTCTTTCCCTTTTCTTCATTTGAGTGTTGTGATTTGGTATTTCTGGAAACTTCATCCTAGTGTGTGGCAGAGGAGACATGAACATTCCCCCAGGAGTGATAGGTTTTGGAAATGTCCGTGGCCCTGTAACAATTTTTCCAGCAAGACTCAGAAACAGCATCCACAGAGGCAAAGGACAGAAGGTTAAGTGCCAGTGGACAACAAAGGGCAGAGTAAATATCACCAAGCAGTGATGAACAGTTCACACCCACTTCAGCTGTAAAGCTTCCCTGATAAACACTTACTTCCTCGGACCTGACAGGTGCCTCCATCTTCCCATCTCTTAATGGGCTTTAACGCATGTTATGGTTACAGATTATAATCTAGTGATTCCTGACTTTCCATGTCATCATTTCCCTAAATTATTTTTTCTGACAACAGAGAAAATCTATTAATTGCAGGACAGAAGGGTATCAGTTCCTGGTATGTACTTTCTGTTGTGTAAAATGAAGATAATATGGATTCTTTGGAGGTGAAGAGCATTTTATACCAATTAAAATCCAATCCTAGACAAAGGAAATTTCTATCTTTCCTGGCTGTTGGGAAGTTTGAACTTTTTTTTTTTCATTGAGCAAGTATGTCTGTTCCCAGAAAGTAAGATGCTGGGTGTTTTTTCTGGTATTTTTAAGTAGAGACTCGCAGCAAAAGCAAAGTGGAAAGATCTGAGGGACTTAAAGCCTATTGGAGAACAAAAGAATGCTGCTGCTTATTTCTAGCTTACTGTGAAAGGAGTTTAAAAAGCAAAAAGCTCATTTTCTAAGAAAAATGTTCTGTTGCTGTTGTGGCAGCTTGATGTCTGACACTTTTAAAGCCTCTAGGTGATTTAGGCAGTGTGAGAAATTTGTACAATTAGAGTTAGACAGGGGAATGTAAAAATGAATGCAAGTTGTCTACAGCAGCAAAGTAGCTGGGAGCTAACGGTTCCTGTGCAGTCCTGGAGTTTGTTCCAGCTCTCAGGCTCAGTCACATCTGAGCTCTGCTGTCCTTCCAGGTGAAACAGGGCAGCAGAAATGGGCCGAAACCTTTCTGCAGTCAAACTGCACCCTTGGAGTCGTGCTGTCCATCAGTTCATGTGCCTCCACATAAACATTTCTGGTGCATTTAACATCAGAAAGTTCCTGTGTTCTTGTCCTGGATGCCTTGAAATGCCCTGCTATTTTATGTTAGCTAATGAACACAGCATTACCACTCTGACACTACTATGACCCCAATATCCAGGGTAATGAGGGGGCAGTGTGTCTGTCATAAATGGAATAGTAGGATTACTTAACCACTGTCACATTTTGACAATTTATTGGAGCTAGTGGCTCAGTGCAAACAAATGAGGTTTCAAGCCTTCTCTGAATATTTTAACTGCTTCTTACTTCTGTTGTTTTTTTTAAGGATGTTTTTCATTATAGAAGTGTGCAGAAATTCCTGTATTATATTTGTTCAGTGTTTTTATAGAACTAGAGTTGAAATTCCAGTTGTTGGAGAGAAAGACAGCAATTAATTTTAAGCTGCTTGAGTAAGTATTACAATGTTGGAGGATGGGCAGAAGGAAAGAACTAAGAGAAATCATAATGTAGAAGTAAAAATGGACAAGTGAACAGATATCTCAGAGGGGCTTTTCTGACTTTACTGTGTTTCTGTTGTATTCTGTTAGAACAAGGATTCGTTCGTTTACTAAGATAGTATTCTTTTTTCTAACCTGAATGTTTATTTTATTGCAGAAAACAAGGCAGTTGGAGTCATGAAGCCAGGTCATGTATTTACAATTGAACCAATGATCTGTGAAGGTGAGCAATTTAGCAGTAGAGTAAAATGGTTACTGTCATGGTTTGACACTGGCCCAACGCCAGGCACCCACGAGAGTCGCTTGCTCACCCTCCCCTACCACAGCTGGGCAAAAGGAGGGAAAAGGTTAACGGAGGCTTCATGGGTGAGATAAGGAGAACAGGCAAAGGGCAAAACAGGCTCAACCTTGATTGCTAAGTGAAAATTAGTACTAACAGAATCAGAGGAGGGTAATGAGAAGTAAAACAAGCCCTTAAAACACCTTCACCCCCTCCAGGCCCTCCCTCCTTCCCACCAACAACACAGGGAGGCAGGGCAGGGGAGTTTTGTTCAGTCCATCACCAGGATTTTCTTCCGCTGCTCTGGGAGAAGAGTCCTTCCCTGTGAGGCCGTGGGGTCCCTCCCACGGGACACAGTTCTCTGTGAACTTCCTGGTGTGGGTCCACTCTCACGAGCAGCAGCCAAACCGCACCTGCTGCAGCGTGAGTCCCTCCCACGGGCACACAGTTCTCCCAAAACTGCTGCGGTGTGGGCCTCTCCCCACGGGGTGCAGTCCTCCAAGGACAGGCTGCTCCAGCCTGGGAGCAGGGCCCTCTCCCTCCGCTGGGTCTTCCACTGGATCACAGCCTCCTCCAGGCATCCACTCACTCCGGCATGGGCACCTCCGCCGCGGGCTGCGGGTGGATCTCTGCATTCTCCGTGGAGCTGTGGGCTGCAGGGGAACAACTGCTTCACCATGGTCTTCACCACAGCCTGCAGAGGAATCTTGGCTCTGGTGCCTGGAGCACCTCCTCCCCCTCCTTCTCCACTGACCTTGGTGTTGCCATGTTGTTTTCCCTCACATATTCCCACCACCTCCTCTTCTCTGACTAGAAGCAAAAACTTCGCTGACTTTGTTTTGATTTCCTTCTTAAATATGTCATCATAGAGGCATTAATCAGCCTTTCTCATGGGCCCAGTTCTGGCCAGTAGCATGTCCATCTTCAGAGCCATCAGCCATTGGCTCTGCCAGACATCGTGGGAAGCTCCCAGCATCTTCTCACAGGAGCCATCTTTGCAGCCCCCCTGCTACCCAAAACCAGGCCATGCCAAACCAATACATTACTCTTGTTTGCTCTTAAGTAGTGATGGAACAGGGTGCTGGTTCTATCCTGTAGAGCTGATAGATTTTTCATTTCTCTTTGGGGGACTGATATCTGTTACTTAAAAACTGGCAAGAAATGATGCTTTCTGTTTTCAGGTGGGTGGCAGGACGAGACCTGGCCCGACGGTTGGACTGCAGTGACGAGGGACGGGAAGCGCTCAGCGCAGTTTGAACACACACTGCTGGTCACGGACACGGGCTGCGAGATCCTGACCCGGCGCCTGGACAGCATTCGCCCCCACTTCATGACCCAGTGATAGCCCTCTCTGAGCAGGTGCATCAGAACGATAAATATATATATTTTTTGCCCCTGTACTATGCATTTTTTAAAGAGTACAGAATAGAAAGATATCACCATTTACTTTGTTCTCAGTGATTGTAGATAAGAGGAGTATCTCAAAGAACCTGACCCACTGTCTGCAAAAGCAGAGAAGAATTTAAAGAATTTTCTGCTTTCCTCCTACCTACAACACTCACGCTGTACTTTCCTTTTTTTCTTCAATTATCTCTTTTGCACCTTTCTTCCAATTAGACCCACAGTTGCTTCTGTTGCTGCCATGATATTAGCTAGAAAAGCGTGGGTAAGCTTTCCCAATGGGACTTGATATTTTGGGATCCAGGTTTTTTTCACCATTTCAGTGTGCCCTGTCACTCTTGGTTTGTGAGTGGCACCTGAAATTTTAAGCATTTCTTATTCCAAAGACTTGCTCCTGCTTCTGCAGATACTATTCTGGGCCTTGTTTGTTTATCAGTTGAGAAGGGGGCAGAAGGGAGAAAGACACACATGTACAAGAGCAGGCTACCTTTCATTCTGCCTCCATCTCTCTGCTGGTGGCTCCTGTGGTGATTGCCACTGTGGGTGGCACACTGTGTTAGTGGCAGGACCTGTTTCTCTTGCTGGAGATTTGATAGGATGGGAAATTAACAAAGTCTGTGTTATATGCAGCTCCCTGGTATAAGCTGCTTCTTGGCGAAGCAGTACTTGCAGGCAGCCTCCTGCTCCAAAAGTTTGGTGAAGCTGATGTATCAGACTTGCCTGGGTAAAGGAATGAAACAAGAACCAAAAAGATCCCATGATTCATGGGATCCTACGTGTGTTAACTGTGGGGCATTTTTTAAAAGTACATCCACAGTAGCTGTGGGGGATTGGATTTGCAAGACTTACAGTGAAGTATCTCAAAACAAGTCTGAGTATGTGAAAATGAAACACGTTCAATGCTGTATTCATTTTCTTTTGGTAATTTTTAAACGGGTCATTTTTTCCCCCTCAGTTGAGTGAGTTTCAGGCTTTTAGAAAGTCTTAGGGGGGCAGCTATGAAAACTATCTTTTTTTCCTCAGACAGGGTATAGAGTGGGCTATGTTGGTATATATTCCCCTTTATATTCTGTTAATGGGTCATGGTGAGCTGGAAACTGTTATGTTAAGGAGTGTGGATTGATTAAGCCTCCCTTCTCTCTATCCTTTCTTTTTCCATGCCCATTTCCTTTCCATCATCTTTGGTGTCTCTGCTGAGGGAATTTATTTTTTTCTTCTGAACTGTAATGAAAAATTTTTCAGACCCCATTGTAGACTTCATCTTACACCACTGTAACACAAGAAATACTTAAACGAACACAGACATTAAATCATACAATCATGGGCATACAATACACCTCTTACAAGATGTCTGGTGAATTTGTTGCCACAGACCCAAGAACATGAAGTGCTGCATACCCTTGGCTCCCCTTGGCACTGCAGAATTTAGGTGGGGGAAAGGGGTTAGTGCTTCATAGAACTGGACTCGTCTACTCCCAAATTTGCCAGAAAATGTCTTCTCTGCCCTGAGTGCCTCAGACCTCTGTTGCTGTAAGAATATCACTGCAATGTTTTCATTACCTTTATTCTTATTTTTAATTATGCAGTAAAGTGACCTGACATGATGCACAGAGAGCGTGTGTGTGTGCGTATGCGTGGGTGTGCAGAAATTTTTAACAAAACAGACTGTAGTACTTGAGTGGGATTACTTGTGCTGAATGAGATGTGTTGAGGAGATGCCTGTCCTGGAGATCTGCCCACCATATCCTTCACTTGAATGGTTACAATGGTCTTGCCTTTTCTGTGTGTGTGTATGATGCGGGGGGTGGGGGGCTTCATTTTTGGTCTATAAAATAAAAGTTGCAGCTGCTTTTAACAGAAATAACTTTTTTTTTTACTTATAATCCAAACCCAGATGTAGAATTTTCAGTTATACCCAGGTTTGCTTGCACAAGTGCAAGCCCCACTGGTAAATGCATGCACCCAGTTAGAACTCACCCTTAAACCCACACATATGCCATTTGGATACCTCTTTGTTGTTGCACTGATACAAACCAAATTTAGCACATTTTTAATACAGGTAATCTATGATGCTATGCATTCCTGCCTATAAATTGAAATCACAGCATGATAACTGCTTATAGTGAGTTCATACTACTGCGGTATTTTTAAATGAGTGGAAAGCTTAGTTAGCATCTACACCAGTTCTTCCAACATGAGAGGGCACATCAGCCTTGAGAACAAAACTTATTAAAATATTGAGAAAAGCTATTTTTTCAGCTATCTAGCCGTGTCTTTGCTTGAACATGACATACTAGACTTGTGCTGACTAGATTGTGGAAATTAACTATTTTTGATTCTTACATAAGTTGCTATCCATTTAAATAAAAAATCCCAACTTAAATCTGCTTTTTAATGACATTTTTAGCAATTGTATACATTTTACCAGAAACACAATCCTGCAATTAGTTCAGAAACAATCTCCTAATGTATTTTCCCTTTACTGTTGTGTAAGGCAGTGTGGAATTCTTCATGCTGTTTCTGCAACTTGACTTGAATATTTAAGGAGAGAAGATTTGGTAGATGGTGATGAATAAGAGTAACAGCAGGAGGAGAGGCCAGCCTGCATGTTCTACGTGACAGCCAGCAGAGTACATGCACATTTTGTGCCATCGTTTGGTGGAAAGTTTTTGTCCATTGAAGTTGTTACCATTGTCAGGATGGTGCAGTTCAATACACTACCTTGACCACCAAAAATGGGGTAGAAGCTCTTGTTCTTGAGTCCCTTTGTTTGCTGAACAACTTCCAAAATACCCTATTTCAAACATGCTCCATTCGATCAAATGCTTTGCAGGATGACGTAGTGGCTGGGACATCAGCTCTTCAGGCTGGGAAGAAGCTGCAAGTTTTTGACCCAAGTGCTCTGGTATCACTGTGTCTCTTTGTTGTTGGTATTACAGACTGGCTTCCCACACACGCTCTGAGATGCAGATTCTCTGAAGTAATAACGTAATGCAGAGATGATTGTGTGGTCTTGAGTGAGTCTGTGCAGCACAGAGGAATAGCTGTTCCAGTGCATTTTAAACCTGTTAGATGCAGCTGCGGGGTGGTTTGCCAGGTTAGCTAGTATTGTATTGATACCATCTAATTACGGACTACTCTCACTGGAACAGCTTAGCAGCAAGTTTTCCTCTGAATTTTCTGATGTTCAGCCAGCCTTCCTCAAGCTACAAGGCACTGAGAATCACTTCACTGCTGGGGCTCACTTTCTTGGTACAAATTCAGTTTTTATTTCCTCCTGATGCTCAAAATTGGATTCTTACAACATGCACATTTGTTCTTTACTGTCTGAAATGAAGTTAAAAGTGCAGTACCTCACCTATTTTCAGAATGCTCTAGGGGATACCTTTTTAATGACAGATGGAATAGATGTAATTGTCCCAGTTGTATAGCAATGGCTTGGGGTAATTGTTCATGGTGAGAGGGAATTTCTTCTAATAAGATTACTGTTTGCATTCAGTGTTCCCTGTAACAGTTGTTTTGACCAGGATTCTTTAAAACACGAAACTTCGCACTTAATCAGTGTCACTGGTTCACTGAAAAACACTGAGTTTTTATGTATCTAACTTTTAACTGGCTAGTCTTTCTGCCTCTGCTTTGCAGTCTGTTTTTTGCTCTTTCTCTGGATTTTTCTGGATGGGAGGCACCGGTTACAGGTTTCAATACAAGAAGAACTTTATCCAGTCAGATCACTTCACCTAAAGTTAAGAAAACCTGCAACTCCAGAATTGAGACTTAACCTCTCCTCCTCCAACAGAAAAATCTCAGAAAATCCTGAAGCCATCATCACACAATGCTCTTTCCTGTTCTCCTACACCCCTCAAGAGCAGACTTGCTCTAACAGTAATACTTCCTGCTTCAATGGCATGATCGTGTTTCTGACTAGAGGTAGCAATCCCACACTGTTTTTGCAGTGTTGGCTGCAACATTTGCTTCATTTGCCAGTAAGTTTAAGGAAATGGGAAAACTGTCCTGCTGAAGCCTTGGAAGACTCTACTAGAGCAAGTGACTAGAGGAGTCTATGCCATGATCTTTACAAGAGGCGTGCCAATGAGACACAGGAAATAAGGCGGAACATGGACCACCCCAGTGAACATGGGTACCTGGGGACACTGACGTCTCTGCTCTACAGCTGGCTTCAGGGTTGAGCTGGATGCTACAATCCACTGTAGTCCTAGAATAGCCTCAGAAACTTGACAAGTTCTGGCCACTTTCTCAGCACAGTAACAGCAAATGGATGCTGCTTCTCACCCCTGTGCTTAGCTGTGCCTTCTGCAGTGAATCCCACACCATTTGCTGTGCACTCTGCTGAACACTCTTCCTCTGTCACATACACACTGTAAAATCACTAGAGCAAAACAAGTAAGACACAGCAATCACAGTTACACTCTTAATACTCAGCAATTCCAAGACTGGGTTTAGAAATAAGCTTTTATTAAGTAGATTAAGTTAGCCACTATTGAATTTGAAGAATGAGTATAGAAACAGAAGTTCCATAATCAGGACTGATTCTGTTGTGCTGTTCAGTGGTAAACAATTTTTTATTATTTAATACTCAGAATGCTCACCCTAAAATACACAGTCTTCCTAGTCCCAGTGAGTTTTCAGTTGCTTGATTCTATCTTCTATCAAAAATTCCATTATAAAAAGGCAGTTACCATGTTGCTGGCCAATTAGAAGGTCCACATTTGGCTCTAAAATTTTAGGACAGTTCGAATGCTTAAAATAGAAAAGAAAAAAAAATTACCAAGAAGTCAATTTTCTCCCCATCTCTCCCCTCCCTTTCATTGCTGAGACATATTTTAACTTCTGTCTTTTTTAAGAATGAAGTCATGCTTATGCCTATAATATTTATTAAAAATCTAGGATAATGCTTGTTATCTTTGGGGTTTTTTCATCTCTCCTCCAGTAAAATAAACTCCAGATGGATACTTTTTCAAACTAGGTGTCCGTTTTCAGTAGCTAGCCAAGATTGATCGGGAGCAGTAATATAATATTAACAGGCATTTTCCCTTTTGTCTGCTTGGAAAATGTTAGGTAGCTTTCATTATTAGTTTCCTAGGACATGGTCATGTATGAATAAAGCACTGAATCGATACTGAAGCTTATAACTGGGACAGGGGATCAACTGCTGGATGAAATTTGCATAAATGCAGTGTTTCCAATTGTAACAAATGCAGTTACAGTCAACTGATTTATCCAAAATAGAATCCATACGAGCTAAAGCAGATAAAGTTAGTACTTTCTCCAAAGTTATATACAATAGATAGATCTAAACTGAGATGAAATACAAAGACCATGCTGGTGTCTGGAGATAATGCTCATAACTATTTTGTCTGCAGAAGAACCTAAATATTGCCGAATATATAATCTTCAGTCTCTTTAATTCCTTTTTATAAGGAAGAATGGTGAATGGCTGAGACTGACCTGTCCCCTTTACCAGCTTTACCTATGTGTGTATTTCTCTTGTACACTGTTGCTTGGTTTTTACTGTGTGCCTGTGTTTTGGCACATGCCTGGAAGCTCAGAGAAGTGAGTTTGTATCAGAATCAATGCATGTGGTATGTGTCACCCTCTAGCCTGCCTATTTAAAACATGACAGTGGGCAGGGAACCTGCACTTTGACAGTACAAGAAACCAAGAGCAAGAAATGTCTTCTTTACCTTCCAATATTGTGAACATTACCTTTTTCCTGAATGCATCAGCTCAAAAGCCTCATTAATTTTGTCAAAAGGCAGCGTGTGAGTCACAAATTCATCAACCTTGATCTTTTTGGACATGTATTCAGTCACCAGTTTGGGTACATTGTCTACACTCTTCCAGCCTGAAAGAAAGAAAATTCCCTTTTCCACCCATCTCGGGTAATTAAAAATACAACCCTTACAGAGGCACTTGTGTGATCAATACGAAAAGGAACAGAAACAAGTGACGTCTTTGTCCCTCCCACGGAGGGCTGGCAAAGCACACATTATCCACACACACACTCATGCACAAATCTTTCACCAGCTGTTCCAGCGTTCAACATAACAGCAGCGCTCACCTAGGAAAGTATACACAAGGCATCTCTATCAGGCGCCCCATGTATCTTTATAACCCAACCCTCTAAGTTTTGAATTGCTTGGACAAAGAGCAGTGTAATAATTCAAACTCTGAATGTTTCAGTCAACTTCAGCCATTACTGAATTCGCCCAAAAAAAGAACTCAATGTGGTTTTGAGTTGACGGCAGAAAATGTGTATCAAGCACTTGTTACCTTTTTATCTTAAAGGTCTTTACAGCACATTATCATGTTGGCCCCACAATTTGCTTAGTGGTTAAGCAACACAAGCACACTGATTTGAGTGTCCATGTCCCCAAAGAATAGTGACTTGCACTGGACCAAACTGAACCAAACCTTCACTTGGTGATACAGCAGTCTCCCTTTAGTACCGAATAGCATATAGATATATTCTCTCTTCAAAATATGTTAGATATCATACCAATGTGTTAATCTGTACCCCGTCGGTAGGAATAACAGAGTTTTTTAAAGTCTTTATCTTAAAAGTCAACACAGCATTTATGAATAGTCTGTCAGTAGTACATTTCTTGCACAAGCAAAACCGAGGTGGTGTGTTCTTCCCAGCTTTAGCGCAAATTATTTTTATCCCCACACCAAGAGAGAGTTACCTCCGAACGCGGTCCCTTTCCATGTCCGCCCAGTTACTAGCTGGAATGGCCGTGTGGAGATCTCCTGGCCAGCAGCAGCTACTCCAACTATCACACTGACTCCCCAGCCTTTGTGGCAGGCTTCCAAGGCAGCCCTCTTCATGGACAGACAGGACAAAGCAGAGTGTTCATTGCTAAGGTTTCTGCTGCCTGGACAGGTAGCACTTGCTTTCCCCAGTTAATGAATCACCACATCAGCATTTAAGGAACAATAAATACACTGAAAATTACGTTATATTGTCCATTGGTTCACATTCTTTATACATTAAAGGTTCACTCTGCACTTTTTATATCCTATCTAGCTTTCAAAGAAGTCACTCCAAACTCCCACTGAGAGTTGGGAAAAACTGTAGTCACATACTGTATTACTGACGGTTAGGAATGCTACTGTAATTCCTGAAAACCTAGCCTTACATTCAGTAATACTTCTGCATTTCCAAAGGTGAAATTCACCTTGAGAAATTAGGGAAATACTGACTGATCTCTGAGATTTTACTGTTCATTGCACAATATATTTTATGTGAGCTTTGTTAATTTTTCAACCGTCAGCATAGAGAAACTCAGGATCTCAAAAAAGACTGATTTAAGGAAAAAAAATTTGTAAGTGCCATTTTCAACCCAGGAAGTAGCAGCTGCTTTCATTACATAATTAGGATTGAGTGTAAATTGTCCTCTTTAGTTATTGCAGTTATCACTACTATTAAAAAAATTATTGAGTCTAGCATGTTGTGTGTTAAGAAAGAGCTGATCTTGCTGTTTAGCTGAACTGGTCCCTCCCTGTACATGCTCCTGTTGGTCAAGCACTCACCATGACTCCGACACTTCCGATGCACTCAAACGAGTAGACCACGCCACCATCGGTCATCTCAACCAGCACCTCCTGGATGGGCTTCTTGGAGTCTTGGGGGCTGATGCACTCAGTAGCTCCAAACTCTTTGGCTTTGGCATACTTATCCTTGTTAATGTCGATGCCAATGATCCGGGATGCTCCTGCTATTTTGCAGCCCATAATAACCGCCAGCCCAACTCCTCCCAAACCAAACACAGCACACGTAGAGCCAGGCTCCACCTAGGAGTAAGAATGGAGTCATGAGCAGCAGAAAAAAATTCATCCTTCCATGTGAGGAGGAAATGCAGGTTAAGGAGCCTGTAATAAAGGAAAAAAATGGAAGCAAATATATATGGCTATGAGATTTTATAGATAAGGGAAACTATATAGAAATTTAATCAAAAAAGCTCTTTAGGTACTAAGCTTTTTCTCTTGCCTGAAGACTCAAGCCCACTCACCTACCATCTCTGTCTCACTCTGGGCTTCAGACTATCGGAATGACTTGCAGCAAATGAACTGGGAAAGTAATTTATATATAGCTGGTATCAAAAGGGATGCAGAATAGTCCACCTGAATTTCCTCCAAAGGGCAACAGGTTCTTCTAACCTGATCTGCTTCTTATGGGGAAGTTAAGAAATTCTTAGCTAAACTTCATCAGTTGCAGAGAAGAAAGAAACACAGATTTGGTACATCATGTTTAGAGTCCTACTGTGGTCCCTAAGCTGTGCGTACCACAAGCACAGCCTTTACCTTAGCAGTGTTGACAGCAGCCCCATAGCCCGTGGAGATGCCACAGCCCAGCAGGCACACTTTATCCAGAGGTGCTGCAGCATCTATCTTGGCTACGGAGATATCAGCCACCACAGTGTACTCGGAGAAGGTGCTGGTCCCCATGAAGTGGTAAATCTGCTTTCCCTTGCAGGTGAATCGGCTGGTACCATCAGGCATGACTCCTTTCCCTTGAGTAATTCTTGAGGCACAGACAGGAAAGTGCAGTCAGTCTTAAGCAGCAAATACTTTCATCAGACAGAATCCACTAAGCAGCACAGAGAGGCAGCTGCATAATTGCACCTTTATATTTTGATCATTTCAATAAACCTAGGAGTTCACAGAAATAAGATGCTAAACTAACACTGCACGCTGTTAATTCCTCCATGGAAGCACTGGAAGACATGGAGTTTATTAACATGTTGACCTTGTTAGCTACCAGTGCTAACTGCTTGTGCCACAGTACAAGACATCACTGTCTTGGCCTCCTTCAGTACCCTCCCCTTGAATGGCACCTGTCAGTTATATCACTTTTTTTGTGAGTTTGGGAGACTTTTTTCCTCCCTGCAAATTTATCTGGGAAGCAGATATTAAAGAAGAAAGGAGCTGTCTGTACCACTTGAAAGCTTTGGTGTTCGCTCCCAAGAGCTATATTCTCTGAAGTGCTTCCCTTAAGTATGGATTAAATATGGAGTCAGAGCATTTATGTTTTCAAACCTGTGGACACAAGGTAGCAGTTTGCACCTTCACATACATTAAAAGAGAGAAACAGTTTTATTTAAGGAAAGAAAAGAAATTTTAAGGAAGAATGGAAAAAATTGCATAACTGACTCCTGAAACATATACTTTCCAAGTCATTAAATGATGCATCAACAGATTTATTCTTCAAAGAAAACTCCTGTCAATTACTTTTGATAACTACAGCAGGTATACATTGAACAAATACTATAGTGTGTGTCAAAAAAAAAAGTCATACAGACCTTATCTTCTGGCACAGGTTTGTTTTAGGATTCTTACAGAACTTGCACTCTCCACACTGGGGGATGTATAGAGGGATAACAGTGTCCCCTAAGAAAAAAAAAACTCAGTATCTAGTTACTGAGTCAAGCCAGGCATTTTGAAAAAAAAAATGAAGTTACTTGATTGCCATTGTTTTTATGTGAGGTTGTGTACACTTAAAACCTTTGCATAGTAAAAGCTGTATATTCTACAGTGGTATTATAGTGTGCTAGATAAACCACTTTATTGATCCTGGCTGAGCAGACAGCCCACCTGAAATTCATCGTTCCAGAACAAGCAGCAATGTTACCATAAGACAAAACAACCCCAAATCAACAGTGAACAACATGACGAAACACTTTAAGCCTTTTAATTAAACAAACAGATAAAAACTATAATTTGAAAAAATAATAAACCCCCAACCCTCTTCTAACTACACGCTGATCCGATTTCAAGTAAAAAAATTGGTATTCTGGGGTCTTTCAAGCTTTAAAATCAAGAGCTCATTGAATAGGTTAGTGTTGTGTCTCACAGGCCACAGAAATCTACACAGGCATATACCCCAGAATAAAACATTGTATTACCTTCTGCAATACGGCATTTCAGTGGCCCAATTTGACAGCTGGTCTTCAAATAAAGTAACACCGTCAAGGAAGGCAGAAAACTTGTAAGGTATTTTCTTACCCTTCTTTACTTTTGTTACTCCTTCCCCAACGCTCTCTACAATTCCCGCTCCTTCATGTCCCAAGATCACAGGGAAACATCCTTCGGGATCAGCACCGCTCAGAGTATAGGCATCAGTGTGACAGACAGCAGTGGCAACTATCTGTGAAGAAATACATAATCTGAGACACCCTGAAGAACAGAACAGTAGCACAGATCTAAGTAATTCCCTTTGGTCAGAAATTCAGAACAATTGCCAGGTCAAAGTTCTGGCAGCATTTGGGATACGGGCAATATACTTTCAACTCCTGGCAAGGCACTTTTTCGTACTTTGAAAAAGCGAAGTCATGATAGTACATTTTATAATTTCCATGAACCAAAATGCAACACTGAAAGGGGTAAAGATGACATGTTGTTTCCTGTAGCTAGAAATCGGTGCTCCAAGTCATCTCAAAGTAGGTTAGCATCTCAGATTTGAAGTAAGTTAAGACACAGAGGTAAAATTACCAGAGAGACGATGCAGAACTCTCAGTACTGCATAAATCCAGTTTAAGTCTTCAGCACCATGCAGACATCCTTTCCACATCAAAAAGTTTCACATCTGCTTTTTGGCAGATAGAAGCTACTGGAAAGTCCTGATGAAATCAGAAACTTGGGTACAGGGAATCCAAGAGACCAATCCCAGCTCAGCAGGCAGTAACTTATGGCCTGACTGACATAAAATCCAGCCTGTTACACACCTGCCACAAATGACAAATTGCTTTCCTTCAAGCAAGATAAATGTGTTCCCAGTTCAGACATTCTGTGGGAACTTAGTCTGTAACAACTGGAATTGATCCCCAAGGTTAGCCATTATCCTCAGACCAGACTGTGAAGTGAGACTAGTAAAAATTAAAAGTGTTTTTCATAAACAGAAGATCTAAATACTGTAATTTTCTTCTCTGTAAAGCCAGCTGAGATACTAATGAACTAATGATATCTATTCAACATTTCTTCTGTTGCCAAACAAACTGTTCATCTTTAATACTCAGTCTCCCAAAATAGAAAACATAGATAAGAATTCATGTAATTACCTTGATACGAACTTCATGAGCTTTTGGTGGAGCAACCTCCACCTCCTCAATAGAGAGAGGTTTACCTGCCTCCCAGGCAACAGCAGCCTTGCATTTAATAACCTAAAAGAAAAAATAACAACAAAAAAAAGAGGACATCTGTTGTATGGTTCATTTAAAATAATTCTTGTTCAGCCAAGTGAGAAAATAGAAGAAGCACTACTGGCTTTTGGAAAGAATCCCAGATCTGAAATTCATAATTTCAACACAAAGGTTTAATTGCCCCACATTCGCTTTCAGGAAGCTAAACAATAGTGAGTAAGCCAAGATCCGAAATTTGGATGTCATTCTCTTACTGAGCAAAAAATATAATAAGCCTGGGAATGCTTAGGAGACACGCTGCAGTGAAGTGAGCAACATGAATGGAAAGGCTGCATAATAAAAATGGTGTTTAAGATCAGAGACTGACATTCATTTCAGATATGTTCATTAAGCACAGAGTGTTCAGAGTTGGAAAGTTCAGAAAGGAAACCGTAGAGACCCACATCAAGAGTGAATTTCCTATTCCTTATCGGGATGGTTTCCGAGTAGGATTCCAGCAAGGAGATGCGTGTGTGCAGCTGCCATGCACAGCCCTCCAGCGGTGTAGAGGGACCAGAGGGACTTTGCTATGAGGCTCCTGGCAGCGAGTTCCTGAGCACCAACACCTCTGCTGTGGCCACAGGGATCCCTGTTAGCAAGTCTTCATTCACTGTTCTCAGCACGACAAATCCTGCTCTGCGTCCACACCTAAACATCCCAGGAAGCTTTTCAATCCAAACAGTACAGAGCCTGGATGAAAAAGCAGGATTTCTGGACCCGTAAACCCTATTAACAGGTACATACACACAACTGACTGAGAAAATCAGCAAGCATTATATCCATACAACCTAGAGCAGCTTCAGGTGCTAAAAGGATAAATATCTGGATTACCCTTAGGTAGCTTTAGGAAGATGGCATGGTCTAAGCCATTGCTATTGGAAATATAAACCAGGAGAAGAAAATCACATTTTGTGTGTTCAAAATAGCTGTGGTATTCCCACGGAATGCTTGAAAGAGGATTAATGCAAATTCCCAAGACCAGAAATACAGTTACCCAGCCTTTTTGATTCACTTTCTGGAAGAAATAACAGTGCCAAGACCACCTGGTGAGCTTGCCAGGTCTGATTCATCACCTGTGATCAGAAAAAAATAATGGCTAATCTATGCCTTTCTGTAGTATTTCTCTTGTACAATAAACAGTATCAGACTTTGCCAGAGCCAATTAAAATCCTCACTGTACCTGTGACAGCAGACCTTCAGATACTTACCTTGGCCTAAATTTGGTAAAATAAATACTACAGACCCTAAAAGCTTTGTAACAGAAAACAGGTACCAATTCCAACAGCCAGCAGAGATCTAAATTAGACAGAAACACCCCTAACTAGAACCATGAAATCTCCTTGCCTTGCCTTTTAATACCAGGGTAAATATTAGAAAAATGCCCGGAATGTGCCACGGTAACTAACTGTGGAATCACAGTGTGAGCCATTGGTCATAATCTCTAAATCTACCAAAAATTTTGCCAGAAAATCTAAATTCAAAGCACAAAGTGCAAGAGGAGCCATCATTCAGTAAATCATTTACTGGTTTCCAATCCATCCCCTCATCCTCCCCTCATTAAGTCATCACTTGTTCTTGCACGGGAGATTGCGCATTCCTAAAATTTGATTTCCACAAGCGTAGTTAAACACAAAATTAAAGACAGAGAGGAGAAAAAAAGTCTCCATACAGGCTAACTTCTGATCATCTGAAACTAACAGTACACATCTGAAAGCACGTTTTGAAATAGTAATTTCTGATTCAGTTCATGCAGCCACAAAGGCCCCTGGACTATTCAGAGTATCAGGAAAGCCCCATCTTCTTCTGCTCTCTAATTGTTCAAAGCTTTCCGCTGTTGCTTTGCTGAAAATCTTGAAGCCAACAACTGGAAAAAACCCCAAACCACCAACTTCCAGCAGTTCTTCATTTCCTCTATAGTAGCACAGGAGCACAGCTGTTGGGTTGCTTGTGGCTATGCACACGATCAGCTACCTCAGTCGGGATGACACCGAGCTCTGGGCAGTGACAAAAGCCGCTCCAAACCCAGCACCAGCCGGGAGCAGCCTTCAGCGTCCGGCCAAGCGCGGCCACCAAGCCCGCTCGGGCCCCGGGCATTGACCGCCTGTGCAGAATTCAGAGCAATATTGGCAGAACGTCTGGACTATCGCGCTGTTCTTAAAGCAATGCAGCAAACGTGCCAGGCAATGGCCTTGTGAGCAGGCAGGGTCCTGTTTTACCCCTTCTTTCCAGCCGATTCGGTCGCACCTGCCCGAAGCCCACAGGAAACCACGCAAGCTCAAGGTTTTCTGCTCGTTCCTCCAGCGCCGCGACCCAGGAGCGGCCGGAGCGCAGACCTCAGACCCACAAAACGCGCACGGCGTCGAGTACAACACATGGCGGGGAGCGAACGCGCGTGTTTTCCTCCCCAGTCCTGCAACTACTCACAGCAGGAGCCTCCCACCCCTAAGTAGCGGCACCGACTCCACCGCACGCCTCACACGCGTGGGGCAGGAGCCCGGAGACGCCCGGACAAGNCCCCGGGCGACCTTCCCACCGCGCGCGCCCGGCGACATTCCCACGGCGGGACGCAGACGCTCACCCCGCTCGCCATCGCGGACGGCTGCGGCTGCCAGCGGAAAGGGAAGGCGAGCCCGCCTCCTCCACCGCCTCTCTCTCCGCCTCTCTCCCCGGGGCGGGCGAAGGAGCTGGGTCCTGCTTCCCTCTCTCGCTTCTCTCCGTCGCCAGGCAGGGGCGCAGTGGGTCGGTCACAAGCCCCGTGTGGCGCTTTTCTTCCCGCAGACCGCGGTGTGAGCCAAGATCTCTGTGTTTCCTCAGGGTGCCCGCAGTGTTGCCTTGCGGTGGGCTGGGTTTGTGGCTGCTCACGGCTGCACCAGCGTCTTCCATCCCGGCCCCTTTAGTCTGGCAGGGAGACGGACAATACTGTGCCTCTGAGGGAACAGGCCCGCTGTCCAGGCTCATGGGCCTGTTCCTGCCGGCACCAGATTGCCCAGATTCCTTCCCAACTAACGGGACGCCGCGGCCTCCTCTGCGCCGCTCCCTGAGGGCCGCAGCAGTGCCTGCGTGTGCCTGCCTTCCCCACGCGGGGGAATCCCGCCCTGCCTCCTGTTCTGGAGGTGCTTGGTAGCGCCTGTGTCTCGCCGGGACACAGGGGGAAGCTGACGATGTCTCCAGAGCATGTCCTTTGTGCTCGAATCTGTTCTCGGCTGGCTAAACTGCAGTGGTGGAGGCTTTACTGGGCGGCAGAGTGCTTCAGACTGGGTGAAGGCAGCCCCCTGCCCGGGCAGGTGAAGGGATCTGCAGCAGGATGGAAGTGTTGACTGGGCCTCTTGACATTCATCTGGCAGCCTTTGAAGCAAAGAGGCTATTGCTACAAGATGAGATCATTAACCTGCTCATGCTGTTGTTTCATTTTCTGAAAAACCTTTTTTCTCCAGGTAGGGTAGGAAGGGCTTCTTGTGAGGTCTGCAGACATGATTGTGTAAGTTGAGGGGAACAGTTCTGCCCTGGGCTGTTGGGATTTTCCATAAGAGGTGCTGGTTCTTGAGGAATTGCAGGGTGTAACTAAGTCCCCCTCTGTAAGAAAGGGAATTTTTATTTTCCAGTGACATGCTAACAAAAGCTTGGCAAATACCACAGATGGACAACAGCACCAGCACATGGAAAATTTATAACACGATGTAAGCAACTATGGCATTTAGTAAATAACATTAAAGTAACATAACATTTAATAACAAAACTAAAATGACAGACTAAATCTGTAGGCTCAGGAAAGCCAACACAGAGCTGGAAGGTAATTTGGCCAGTGAGGGTGCTATATAGATTTCACACCTTATTATTGAAATCAAAGCAGGCCTTGTCCATTTCGTTGGTTAAATTCAGCTCTGCCAACCTCTCCTGTGAATTTCACACTCTTGGCCACCCCTGGTTTGTCAGTGCTTCCAAAAAACCTCCAAACATTTTATGTTTAGCTAAAGTCCACAGATGCTCTGCTTTTTTTAGTATCTTTGGCATCCTGGACCTCTTTAACACTCCTTCTCCAATTTCAGGGACTGAAGGGATTGTTTATTGTTTCATCTTTCCTTCCCTTGCAGTTTTCTGATGCTGCCTCCAGTGTTGCTGTGTACTTCTGGAAGCCTCTGGACATGGTAAGGGGTTTTGTAACTTTCTTTCTGTTCTCAGCACAATGGAAGTAAATCAAGTTACCACTCCATGCTCTTGACTGAACTATCTAGGCTTTGTCACATGTTTCAGGTTTATGTACAGAAGTTTCATAGGTGAGGACTTCCACTGCTGCTCTGGATTTTACATTGGGTTGGTTTTGGTGTTGTTCTAGCAGGTCTTACATGTTAATTTGGAACATCAGTTTAGGCTGGGAAAAGAGGAGGGCTTGGAAGCACTGTGAGCATGTGAGAGGGAGACCAAGTCCAAAACAAGTAGGGATCTGTATTACCTTTTTTTTTCTTCTTCTTCTTCTTTTCTTTTTTTTTTCCCAGTTGTACTATTGTGCCTACCCTGGAGGCATTAATTTTTTAGTGAGGGTTTTTCTGTACCTTAGTTTAACTTTGAAGCACAAGAAGATGTGGGGCGAGAAATCACTTGCAAGCTTGGCTGGCAGCGTATGCTGAATAAAAGATGCAAGTGATCTGCCAGGGTGCCCATCCTGGGGCAGCCTGAGTGCCAGTGGCAGGAGCTGGCTGTGTGCCTCCATCAGAACGAGGAGCTGGTGGTTTGGCACTGGAACTGCTGGCTGCAACCTCACACACTGGTGAACAGATTGGCAAGGCACAGGGAGGCTGGAGCAGACTGACAAGTCTACCCAGAGGCAAAACCGTTCATACAAATGTTGCCTGGTTTGTTTTCTCCAAGCAGATATGATCCTAGATTGACTCACAGGTAATTTTCATCCTATTAATACTATAACTTTTCCAAATAAAACCTGTAGTTTTGATAGAAATATTTCATTAGAGCAACTCTGTTAAAGCTGGGGTAACCTGTGTGCTAGTTACAGCAGTGGATGCTTGAGTGTAACTCTCTTTTTGTGGGGCATTGCTCTCAAAACCATCCTTTTGAATTCTGGTTTAAGTTTGCTACATTTTCCTGTGAAGTACCGGAGGATAATACTTGTGTAGCATAAAAAAAAGCTAAAAAAAAAAGCAAAAAAAAAATAATTCTTGTAATTCTTCAAGGCAGCATCAATTAATTTTATAAAGCATAAGTATAGCTAGTTAAAAATGGAAATATTTAAAAAATCAAAGTTATTTTAATTCAGAAGCACAGAATCATTTAGGTTTGAAAAGACCTCTGAGATCATTGAGTCCAACCTTTGACCGAACACCACCATGTTAGCCAGAACATGGCACTGAGCACCATGTCCGATCTTTCCACAAACACCTCCAGGGATGGTAACTCCACCACTTCCCTGGGTAATCTGTTCCAATGTTTAATCACTCCTTCTGTGAAGAAATTCCTCCTAAAGTCCAACCTAAACCTGCCCTGACGCAGCTTGAGACTATGTCCAAAAATGCTCAAAGCTTGTGGGTATTTCTTTGGATAATTCTTAGGTAATTAAAATATTCTGGTTTTGTAAACATAAAAATAAATTTAAATATTATCCAGTAATTCAAGAAATGGTTTTCGAAAGGAAAAACTTTAGGAATAATTTCAATAATTAATCTAGTATATTAATTTAGTATAATTCTAAAGTATACTAGAGTAAAATAACTTTTCAAAACAAATCTGATGTACTCAAAATAAGTGTGAAAGTGACTGTGACAGTTTTGCAGTAGAGACACATGAAGCTAGGATACGGAAAGATTTTTAATATTTTAGATATGGAATAAGTAATTTGGGGAGTTTTGTGATTAAATATTCTCAAGTATCTGCATTCACTGAAAACCAAATAAAGCACAAAAAGCTGATCTAGTATGTGCTCCTTTTAATATGTTAGTATTAAACTAACAATGCAAGGGAAATTTGAAAGATGAAAGTGGGGAAAGGGTTATGTTGGTACCTCCTTCTTTGCACTTTGGCAGCATTTTCTTCTGGTTTGTATACATGTCTTTGCTTTCAAATGTAATTATTTGGCCAGCTGTGAAACAAGTGATGTTTTAGGAATCAAGCAGAATTTGAGGAGCTCTCTAATTATCTGCTGAACCTAGAAGTCCTGCCCAGTTAATGATTGTTGTTAGAGGCGCAGGAGGATCTCCACAATCCAAGGCAGCATCCCTGGAGAGCAGGGACAGGTGATCACCAGGCAGCCCTGCTATGGTGGAGAGCTCCTCAGTACACAGAAGGGCTTATGCAATTTTTCATGTTTCAACAGTTCAAAATAATTGGTAAAGTGCAAGTTAGAATTTACTTTAGGCAGAGGTTTTTTATAGTGATCAGACTTTTTTTTCATCTAGGTTCAGATTTTTTTCAAAAATGAGTATTATTTTTTGTCCTAATCCTGCACAGATTTATGTGTTTATATTTATTGGACTGATACATGGCAAATTGATTACTTTTTTTGAGACTTGTCACTTCTATAAAATTAAGACTGTGCAGATGCCTGTGCAGTATTAGGGAAACATTATTTATTGGAAGAAACTTCTTGTCGTTTTCTCAGTAGGGAAGTGCTAGAACTTGATTAATTAATATTTATTGAATTGTTTTGGTGTTAACCCATTACTGGCACTCTTACTGTATTATGATTTAATAGTAGTTAAGAGAATTATAGCTAACTTTTATGTCATGGCAGAGTGATAGGTGCAGAAGTTACTAAAAATTGGCAGACAGGATGAGATTTGTTTACTTTTGATAACTCATTTGTGTGCTAATGATATTCTGTGTAATTGCTGGTTGTGCTGAGGGGTTGCCAGAAGTTCAAAGGGCTGTGGGCTGAGATAAGAGTTGCTCAAAAGAGGTCAAAAGGTATCACAGTGTTATGGGTCCAATGTTCAGCACCGAAAGAAGGATCTCTTTAGCAGAATGACTGTCTTGGAGTGACGGTCCTGTTCTCTGGGGTAGATTTTGCAGAGTTGAATATTCTGTGGGACTTAGTACTGGAAATATATTAAAAGTACAACAGCCATTTTGCCAAAGTGAAACCACGTCCCTGTATGTGTGTAGAAGTGTTACATCATAATAAGAAAGTTATCTACTACTTTATGCAATACGCTTCAGAGCAGCAGCAGCAGCAGGAGTGGTTTCCCTGCTGGGCTTTGCTGAGGCTGCAGCATTCACCCAGCTGAGATGGGGCCAGAGAGGAGTGGGCACAACTCTCTGAAGTGGGTGAAGGTGGGAGGCAGCAGCAGTGGAGAGGCAAAGGCTCTTGCTGACTGCTGAGACCAAGGGTGTGGTGGAAGGGCCTGCAGTGTGAGGGGGAGTGGCTCCTGTCCTCTGGCACCACAGTTGACCAAGTGCACTGCATGGGACAAGTTTGA
>WEIT01001560.1:0-100803 GCA_013389985.1 Dryoscopus gambensis
TTTTTAGTAATCCTGTAGTTTGCTCATTTCTAATAATTTTGTCATTTAGTCATAGAGCATTTGGGAAAAGTTACATTCTGATTTTATATTTGGCACGTACCATGGTTGATTGGTGGTTTTGAAAAACAGGTGTGGTATTTTAAAATTTATATTTTAAAATTTATATTGCTATTTTATTCCATTATTCCCAGTTTTTAATAAATGTTGGATTATTTGAGTGCTTACAGTTCTTTCATAATTTTCTTTTCCTGATTAAGTAGTTATTAAGGGTCAGTGATGGGATCCAACAAAGTCTTATTGAATACTTTTTTGAGGGATACATTTTGGATCTTGGCTCCTCCCAAGTTCCCTTTCCTAGTTTTTTGTACTCAGTAAAATCTTTGAAAAAAGTGTGGCCTGTAAGAATTGGGTCTTAGCTAAACCTGGTCCATCTCCATAGGTTTTCGGAGCATCAAGGACAGACTAGGGCAGTGATTGTGTGTGGCTCAGTGTGCAGCTGCAATTCTCGAAGTTGGGGGCTTTGAGGGCTGTATTTTCATGCTTTTACAAAGTTCAGGATTTACCTTGTGCAGCATCCTGAGCAAGTGTTCACTGAAGGTACTGTTTCCTAAAAGGAGTTTCTTGCGGTACTTTGATTTTGTTGGCAGTCCTTAAATGTAATTACTGTTGCTGCTTCCTTCACCTGCTTCAGGAGCTCCATGTTATTATTTACTGATCTTGTCCCCTCTCCTCTCCTGTGCATTTCAGCTGGTAAAGTAACAGGATATACCTTTCCCATACCATTAGCAGGTGTTAGACATGGTAGAGGTGAGATGTCCTGCAGATCAGAGGACTAGACTAAGCATCATAGCCCACAAACTTGGCAGTAGTTCTCCTTGGTGACTCCCTTTAATTTCTGTGCCAGAGCATTTTTATCTTTTTACACTGCAGTTCTGTTTAGCATACGCTAATATTTTTTCTGTCTCTTGTCCATGAGTTGTGGTGCAGGCAGATATTTTTCTGAAGATGTTCATTTCATATGGTTTTAAAGAATATCAATGTAGCTGTTGACACAGGCAGCTTTGTGATTTGTATTTTCATATAGGCTGGTTTTGATATTGGTGGACTTGTAGTAGCACTATTTCATGCCTAATTTCATGCCAGGCTTCGAAACAGAGGAGAATTATGGTAATAAATGTTGTCTGTATTCTAAGAATTAAGCAGATGCGGTACATAACTTCTCTTTGATATGGTTTATGTACATATTTGGATGTTACTTGACACTTCAGCTAGTAATCAAACATGCCGGTGTTAGTATTATATTTTTATTGTGAAAAATGAGAGTCCCTGAGCTCAGCTGGTGCTGTGTATTATGTATGCCTTCCTGTGAGCCACTGACCTGTTTTTTCTTAAGTTTACTCAAAATCTTATGGTGCTGTGCCTTAAAAAGTATTGTTGCCTTGGTGAAAAAGTGCAAAAGCATGTTACAGTGCTTCAGGGACTGTAATGAATCTGAGAAAGAAAAAAGACTGATTAACTGAATCAGAAAGGTGTGGGTGATTTTTTACAAGCAGACTGATAGACTCTGCTGTCTCTTGACTAGAGAACTGGAGGATCAGTGCATAGTTCTTTCTGAGAAATTATTTCTCTGGTGTGTAATAATAATTGTGCTTATTTATGACTTCTCAGTTTGGTGGTGATATTTGTGTAGTCTTGAAAGGCAAGATGAGAAGAAAGTGCAAGGTTATGTAATGCATTATCGTCCCAGAGAGAATTGTATAATTCCAGTAAGATTTTTTGGTAGAACATCATATTTGATTTCCATTTGCATTTCTGATTATAGTGTCTGTGGTTTTACATTACAGCTTACAGAGCCATGTGGTCTTTAGTCTTAACCTATTGACAGCATGGTGTGATCTGCCTTTATTTTCAGAATAAGTCTCCAAGCCCATTACTGAAGGCATAGCTCAGGTTAGATAACATGGAACAAAAGTGCTTTTCTGTGACAAGAAGAGTCTTAATCATCAGAATGCGTTTAGAGTGGGTTTCATTAAACATTTTAAGTAAAGATTTGGGAGTGCCACTGAAAGACACCACCCACTAGTTTCGTTGTCAGTATTCACTACCTCCTACTGGCCAAGGTGTTTGTCTGCTAAATGAAGGAGGGGAACAGATCTGGCTAAAAAATGACAAGAAAAAGTAATTTTTTAATGACTTGTTACGTTTGTTTTTCAGCGATGTGCATTTTGTAAGCACCTTGGAGCCACTATCAAATGCTGTGAAGAGAAATGTACCCAGATGTACCATTACCCCTGTGCTGCTGGAGCAGGCACATTCCAGGATTTCAGTAACTTGTCCCTCCTTTGTCCAGACCACATTGATCAGGCTCCTGAAAGATGTAAGTGTACAGTGTTCAAACGACACATTCAGTACAAGGTTTTATGAAAACTTCTCTCTTCTAGGATCAGCTTAAGACTGCGTTTGTTTAGATGCACTTTCACAGTTCATGTACCCAAGAATTCATGTGTGTTCAGGGATAGGAAAGATGTGAGTTCATAACTCTTCTGTTTTTAAAGACCAGCAGTGCTGAACAGCAAAGTATTTTTCTTTTAGTGACAGACCATGGAAGAAGTTTACTAGTAAGGCTTGTCTTATATCAGGTTTTAGTTCAAATTGATAGACTTGCTTGTCCTAACTCAAGTTAGAGCAACCTTCTTGCAAACACTTCAGCTAAATAGTAGATTTAGACCTCTTAGGGGCTTTATTTTTCATTTGTTCCACAGAGGAGTTGGTTCCGAAGCTCTCAGCTTTATCTCGAGGAGAATAAAACCATTTCTTTTCGTAAGACTTCATTAAGGTTTAAAATGAATGTACTTTTGTTATGAGAAGATTAGTTGAGAAAGCTGAATTAAAGTAGCAGCTATTAAATATATTAATTAAATTTGAATTTCATAAGAATGATCAAGTTTTGTACGCATAAGAACTACTAAGTAATTTTTTGGGTTCATTGAATTGTTCATAATCTTGAACAAAATAATAATTGAAAAAATTATTTCTTTATAGCAAAGGAAGAAGCAAATTGTGCAGTGTGCGACAGCCCTGGAGACCTCTTAGATCAACTTTTTTGTACTACCTGTGGCCAGCACTACCATGGAATGTGTCTGGACATTCAAGTTACACCTTTAAAAAGAGCAGGTTGGCAGTGTCCTGATTGCAAAGTGTGCCAGAACTGCAAGTAAGTGAGACTTAAAGGACATGGAGGAGGATGGTGCGAGATTTATGTGCTGTGATTTTGAAATGCCTATTTTATTAAGTGTTTGGGGATTTTTTCCAAAAAGTGTAGATCATTTGCCCATCTCTGTCTGTTATGATACACTATTAAGTAGCTGAGCAAACCCTTTTGTTGGAAACTTTGTTCTAAAAGAGCTCAGCTGGCAGTCCTGTGTGTTTTAGCCCCAGAGTTACCATTATCTTGGCAGGTTCTGGAGGGCACCAAAACATTCTGATTTTTTCCTCCTTTTATACAGCAGGATTTTTCTCAAATTTACCAAATAAACAAATAATTTTAATGTAGTGCCTCAACAGTCTAGAAACCTGTGCTTTTCCTCAGCTGACAGTTCAGTTGTGCCTGTACCTACACACTGGCCAGGTATTAGGTCTTCTCTCATTTTATGATGTCTTCTAGAGGCAGATGAAGAGTCATTATGAAAACAAAACCATGGCTTAGCTGAGCAAAGAAACAAAGTGATGTGAGTGGCCATGATTGAGTAGTTGCACCAGACAAAGACAGAGACAATGAAACTTAATTACTGTGGCACTGTAAGGGTTCAGTTAGAAAATTCTGACTGCTTGTGGACTTGTTCTCTTATAACTTAATCTGATGGGCACTGCAGGGTTCTTTCGCTTGCTTGTTTTTTTGAAGGAATTACTGAAAAAGAAATCAGTTTTGTTCAGCTTTGGTCAGATCAGCTGGGACAGTATGAGGGGAAAAAACCCACTTTACTACTGCCTCATGTGTCTGACCAGTCGGTGCTTTCCCTGTTTTCCAAGCAGAACACTTCGTGTTTGCAAGCATTCACTCAGCCCACTTCAAAAGAAAGGCTGTTCCCTGATCACACAAAGCCGATTGCAAATCTCAGCAATGGAGCGAGAATAGAGAAGCACGTTCTAAAACGTATCCCTAAAAATGTTGGACAGGGTAATTACAGCATCTGCTAACAGATCTTCTCTCTAGTGGAAAAGTGTACAGAAAAGGTGATGTGTTTGCTCCCAATCCATGGGACCTGATGAGATACACCCATGGGTTCTGAGGGAACTGGTGGATGAAGTGGCTAAGCCACTATCCATCATATTTGAGAAGCTGTGGCAGTCTGGTGAAGTTCCCACTGACTGGAAAAGAAGAAACACAGACCCCATTTTTACAAAGGGAAATAAGGAAGACCTGGGGAACCACAGGACAGTCAGTCTCACCTCTGTGCCTGGCAAGGTCATGGAGCAGATCCTCCTGGAAACTCTGCTGAGACACATGGGACATGAGGAGGTGATGACAGGCACCATGACTTCACTTAGGGCAAACAGTGCCTGAAACATTGGGTGCCTTCTGTGATGGGGTTACAGAGTTTGTGGAGGAAGAACAGCTGATGTCGGCTACCTGGACTTGTGCCAAGTGTTCAACACTGTCCAATACACGATCCTTGTCTCTAAACTGGAGGGAAATGGATTTGACAGATGGAGCACTCTGTGGATTAGGAATTGGCTTGATTGGCCACACTGAAAGAGTTGGGGTCAGTGGTTCAATGTCCAAGTGGAGACCAGTGATGAGTGTTGTTCTTCAGGGGTTGGAACTGGGACTGGTGCTGTTTAACATCTTTGTTAGGACACGGGCAGTGGGACTGAGGGCACCCTCAGCAGGTTTGCCAGCGACACCAAGCTGTGCGGGGCAGGTGATGCTGAAGAGAAGGGGCACCATCCAGAGGGACCTGGGCAGGCTGGAGAGGTGGGGCTGTGTGAACCTCATGAACTTCAACACAGCCAAGTGCAGTGTCCTGCACCTGGATTGGGGCAGTACAAGCACAAGTACAGGCTGGGCAAAATGGCACTCGGAGCAGGTTGCCCAGAGAAGCCGTGGATGCCTCACCCTGGAAGTGTTAAAGGCCAGGCTGGATGGCCTTTGAGCAACCTGGTCTAGTGGGAGGTGTCCCTGCCCATGGAACTGGATGGTCTTTAATGTCCCTTCCAACCCAAACCATTCTTTGATTCTGTAATTACTTAATTCAGTACAGCAGTTTTTTGCCATTATTGGAAGAACAGCATTTTAAGCATATCTTTATGCAAAGAGAGGGGTTTTTAAAATACCAGGTCTCCCAGTTAAGGAGGTATTATCTAGCATGTATAATGCCATATACTGCAAGGCTTTATCTAGGCAAATCTTGTTGCATGTTTACTTACCAAATTAATTTATTTAAACTAAGACAGAACACAATGCCTTTAGATATTACCATACTATTTGTCTTATTCTCAGCAAATTTATTTTATAACTGGAATCTGTGGTAGAGCTGTGTAATACATCATTGTAGAAAAGTTGAAATCTCCCTTTAATGTTTGTTTTGCTCTTGCAGTCATCTTGTCTGACATTGTAGGAGCTCCGATAGTCAGACTTGATGGCTCCTTTATTCCTTTGGAAAAATTACAGTCAGACTGCAGAAACAAGTACAACTGGATGTTCTGTTCAGAAAGAAATAAAATATATATTGCAGATTTTGAACTGATTTCGGTGCAGAAAGGGCATTAAATCTGTCTACATGTGTGTAAGTGAAGGGGGGCAAAACCTGGAATTTGGAATGGTTGCACAGGCTCAGCTCTTTGTGAATAAACATAGTGGTCTGCACTCAGTATTTAAAAATGAATTTGAAGGCATTGTCTCTGGGCATATTTGTAAGTAGTATTTGTATATTTTTATGTGCACAGCTGAGTCTTGCTGTTTAGACTTTTTGTGAAACGGATATTTTGTTGCTGCTTATTTAAGTAACTTTATTGATCACTCGTTGCTTTCCTTAGACACTCTGGGGAGGACAACAAGATGCTGGTGTGCGATACATGCGACAAAGGCTACCACACTTTCTGTCTACAACCAGTTATGGATGCCGTACCAACAAATGGTTGGAAATGTAAAGTAAGTGGAAAGGTTTCCGAGTAATTCCTGGTCACTATAAGGGCCCCAACTTTATTATCCACAGTATGCTGTTCCAGGTGTATTGTGGATTGCTGTTGATGTGTAATGTAATTTGTAATTTCTGAAGGAATCCCACTTGGATGTAAATCCCGTGGCTCTGCAATTGCTCTGTGGGGGAAGCTGTCAGTGCTGTGGCTGAAGCAGCCTATGTAGGACAGTAAATCAGCCTCCATAGGAAAAAGAGAAGTGTGGGATCCAGGTGGAGTGGATAACCTTCAGTTAATAACAGCTGCTCTCGTGATACATTAGGAACAAAAATGTAAAGTCAGAGCTGTACAGTAGTATATGTAATCTGTACTTGAAATCTATTTATATTCAACTCCTCCTTGCTTACCAAAACAGTTCTGCAGCTTGTGGGTTCCTTTGAATTTTAGAAGGGCAGGATGAATTTGTTGTTTTATCAGTAACTTTGTAAGTAATTCCAGCATAACAAGGGAAATCCCTGTATATGACATGTATGTAATGTTACATCAGTTTTGTGGCAGTCATAAGATAACTGAGATTAGCAATAAAAAAGTTTGGTCTCATAAGAAATACTCCTTTCAAGTCAGGGAGTAGTGCCAGGAAACTTCTTGCTGTTGTGCAGGTTATTGATGCTCTGCTATCATATCTTAGATAACTTCTTGTGTTATCAAGGACAAAGGCTATTAAATATAATTCAAAAAAGGAAAATGTCAGTTAGTGGCAGTTCTATCACATTGTGAAATATCATAATTAACTACTAAATTCTTGTGATCTCTAGAACTGTAGAGTATGTGCTGAGTGTGGCACACGAACAAGTTGTCAGTGGCACCATAATTGTTTGGTATGTGACAGTTGTTACCAACAGCAAGACAACTTATCTTGTCCTTTCTGTGAAAAACTGTGCCTCCAAGACTTCCAGAAAGATATGTTGCATTGTCACATGTGCAAAAGGTAAGAATCCAAATTTTTGTTGATTTGTACTAAGATGCATAAAGCTTTTGATGAGGTGTGTGACACTGATGTGTTTCTGGGAAGGATGTACACTGTGATTAATGTACAGTGCCACAGGATCTTGTGCAGCTCCTTCATCCCTAAATACAATGAACGATAGCAGGTAGCTTTATTTTAATCTTAGCAAATAAGTCTTAATTGGCAGTTACCTGAGGATACCTGGCAGTTACTTGCTGCAAGCTGCTGCTGCTTCTTGCACTGCACCTATTTTGTGAGGAAGCGGGCTAGAAAAGTCATTGTCCTAAAGTTTCAAGACTTGTTTGCAGTGATCTGGGGACTTTTCATTTTCAAGTTTATGTCTTCTGTTTAATTTTATGTCTTTTTTCTATTCCAGTAATTTTAAAAAAATAGACTATTTGGAATATTTTAAGAACGTAAGCTGTGTTTCATATTCAATAGTTTTGCATCTCACTGTGCAACATTACGATGATGCTCTACGTCTTGTAGAGTCCAGTTGGCTTTAGTGATAATTTAAGTCTTCATGTTTAAGTTTGTTTGCTGCTTGCCATGCTGACATATCACGCTTATTCCTCTAAAATTCTCCATAATCAAGCATTGGTTGAAAATCTTTATTTTCCCACAGGAATGGAAAACAGTGCTATTTTTTAATGAATCTTTACTACGATGCTTTAAATTTTCATTACTAAAATCATAGTCACAATAAATTAAATCACAATAAATTAATCTCCCCAGATGGATTCACATAGAATGTGACAGATCTCCAGGTAGTGAATTGGAGTCTCAATTGAAAGACTACATCTGCACTCTTTGTAGACAAGGAGAAGGGGATCAGACTCACTCATGTGATGTAATGAACACTTCTGAACTCATTCCTGAACCTGACAGTGTAACAGGTAATCAAACTTAAACTTCACAGTTCCAATATGCTAACATCAAATATAACATCTGCAGCTCTCTCACCAAGTCTTTTGTGAACCAGCCACTCAAATTCTACTCTGTTGAGTTCATTCCTTCCTTTATCTAACAGCAGCTGCTCAAGCAGTCCGTGGGTGAGCTGGCCTCTCTTTCTGGTTTCAGGATCCTGGATACAGACATGGGCTAGTGAGCACCTTAATTGTGGCTGTCAACCTTCCAGCTCCAGCCTCTCAGCCTGTAGCTGTAAACTTCTCTAATTTTTGTTGGATGTGGAAGAGTTCATAAATGTATTCATTTGACAGCCCGGCTGTTTCACTCATTTATGCCTGGTAGATGTTCCGAGATACCCAGTTCTCCTGTTTCTCTGTTGCTGCTGGTCAGTCTCACAGTGCCCGTTGTCCTCCTATATCCAGGAAGGACAAAGCAGTGGCAGCTGGACTGTGTTCAAGGAGCAGGTGTATATTTAACTAGACAGCTTTTCATAGGTGTCCTTTTTCAAAGCAATATATGATCAGTCATCTTGTTTCTGAGAGATTCTTGTCTAAGTGGACAAACCAACCGAAAGGTGGAAAGGGAGGTTGTGGAAAAGTGTAAAGTATTTTTTAGAAAAATCAGTAATAGAAAGGAAGCACAGAGGGAATATGGATCTGCTGATCTGAGTCCAATGGGTCATCTACAAGAGGTGTGTAATAACTCATACCTAAATGCCTTTGTGTATATCCCACCACGTGCTTTGTTGGGCAGCACCTACGCTCATCCAGGCTGAATTTCCCTGGGGACGTGCAGCTGTGGTTAAATTCAGAAGCAAGGTAAAATGTAGCAGATTAACTGCGCAGCCACTGCCATGTGCATTTTTTGGGCTTAAACAGCAGTGCTTGTGCGCTGATCTTTTGTTATTCTGTAAGTATCCATGGATTTGAAAGCCTGGTAAATTTTGGCAGGAAAGGGGAAGTGTTGGACTACAACAAAACTCTAATGTTTGTGTTCAAACTGATATTTTGTATAAACAAGTCATCCCCTTTGATGTTAGCCTGTGCATTATCTTTTGTGAGCAGTAAAGACATGATGGAATAGGTGCTCCTGGAGGAAGAGCAGTGACAGGAGGTAAATGCCTGTAAATGAGTTTGCTCTGTCAGTGTGCACGGGCACCAGCTTAGGAAGAGTGGCCACTTCAGCCTTTGCAGATCTCTTCCCTTCTGAAAGCTTAGGAGTGGCTGTGGATTCTCAGGCAGTGTTCTTGGAGCATTTTGAAGTTGTCCAAAACTAAACATACACTGGGACAACCCCCAGTCTCATATGAAAACCCTTTTTGAGTAAGTAGCCCGTTTATCTGGAAGGCTAAGGTTTTAAGTAATGCCTCTGTTAGGATTTCTAGCTAGTAGAAGCATTGACGAGCATGCTCTTCTCCCCAAGGAAGAGCAGGACTGTCATTGCAGCTGCTAGGAGTAATCTGGGGCTATTAAATTAGTACAGCCATGCCGTGTTTTATACCCAGGAGAGCACTTTTGTACTCTAAAATCAGATTTGGAGCCAATCTAAATGATAATTTCCTCGAAGTTAAAATACTACTTTAAAGTTGGCAGAGTCTGAGAGCAGCTTTTAGGGTGCTAAAAGTAGTATCATTTAATAGTTGCTGGCTTTTTGAACTTAAAAAAGACTTTCTTGATGCAGAAAGCAGTATTTGCTTCACTTTTTTTGTGCTAACATCCATGGAGGATCAGTTCCCTTCAAGTTAATGCTTGCTATATACTTTGTTTTCCATACTTCATCTAGTGCATTTTAATGAATTTCCTGAACTGAAACAGCTTTTACACAAGGGGATAAAAAAGTATTTCCTGTTTCTGTGCTCTCTAATGATCTTGTCAGCCAGAAAAGCATTCAGTAGTGCCTTTTCCAACAAAGATTAAGATGTCTTAGTTCTAAAGTGGCAAAATTCAGTTTTCATGTTGTTGAATAGGTAAGGTGAAAATCAGTATTCCAAGTGCTGATAATTAGATGGAACCTTGTATCTATGCCGTAATCCACTGTAGTATTTGTATACAAATTTGAAGCCTTCACACTGCCAGTTCTGTTGAATTTTACAGACTTGGAATTTAAGAAAATTCTTTCTTGTATTGCTCAGGCTGTGCAAAGTTCTGTGACCGTGAGTGTATTTTCGCTGTTAGGTGGATGTACTTGCCTTACAGACATGTTTTACCATCTGAAAAGTATAAAACAGCTTCAGTGTTAATGAGTAAAAGGTTCCTAATTTTTAAGCAGTACTGTGTAGTCTGTTTAACCTTCTCATTGACCTCACTTGTCCTAAATCCTATCATCATTAAATATCAGTCTCTTTAGCTAAAAGGTCAAACAGCAACAGCAGTTGCTGATGCCAGAGTAATAGAATAAACACAGCAATTTTAATAACTGCTTTGCTTCTCCTTAAGCTTGTACAAATGAAATGGAAATGGAAAGTGGTGGAGAGGATGTGGCATTTCAGGAACAACCCATTACTGGTGGTGGCCCTGATCAGGAATCAGCTGTTGGGTGTGTCACAGAAGGTAAGAAAGTGTTTTGCACTGTGAGAAAATACCAGTTCAGAACCCTTCAGAACCAGAACTCTCTTCCAGTCAGTAAGGTTTGCAGCGCTTTATAACTGCAAGAGGAAAAAGCACCTAGGAAGCAGTAGGAGATGTATTGCAACAGTTCTGAGCTCTCAAGCTCTTTGCTGAAGTAGTGTTTCATGAAGGCAGAGAGAGTCTTCAGAATATTTGTGTTGCTGTACTTTTGTTTTTTTATTTTACCTTTTTCTTGGGACTGGCTTTCCCCAAGCTGGAAAAATAGTTGAATGCTTCGTACATTGAAAGTTTGTAGTAAGACCCAGTGATTTGTTGCTGTTCAAATACAGTCACTCACACTTTTTTTGTGGTTGTAACTCCACGGGTATCCTTGGTTAAGGATTTCCTGTTTTTTTTTTTTCCCTTTGTGAGTAAAAGATATTCTTCTAGACAGGGTTGCAGCAGCTGATCATTTCTGTTTTGGGAGAAACCGCATCTTACCAAACACACAGGGAGGAGCAGCTAAAGAAGGGTCAAGTCCTCTAAGTGTGTTAGTGACCAGTATCGAGGGTAAAGAACTTGCCAGTATGTCCCATTCAGTCCCAGATGGTGTTGGAGGATGGCTGCTATAATGGGAGACAAGAAACTTGCATTTTAAGACAAAGTGAAAAAAACCAACTTTTTCTATCAGCTGTGATCACTCAGTTATGTGTCACAGGCTGTGGTAGAAAGGCCATGATTTAAACTGTGAAGAAATATTCATAATAAAATGCTGGCTGTGAACTTAGTGGGTAAGGAAGTTGTAGCAGTGTTAAGAAGAGTGCAAGTGTAGTAGAAAGTAAGTGGCCTGTAAGAGAATCAGGGCCCATCAAAGGAAGGTGTGAGAAGCCAAATTCAGGGCAAAGAATGTGGTTCTCTATAGAGTGGAACAAGAACTTTGGAACTGCTTGATGAAGAAAGTTATGGATGAAAGATGCTTGATTTGGTTCAAGGGAAGGCTAGACAAGAAATTCATAGTACATTAGTAAATTAAATTAAACCAGCAGCAGCTGTTTCCATTTCAGCTGATTTCCGAAAGTCTGAAAGAGTTTTAGGAGGAAAATGTCTTATATTTGTACTTATCCTGTTCTTCTTAGCTTTTTAAAAGTGTTGGGACACTAGCTCAGAATACATTAGTTTATGATAGCATGCATCTTCAAGACACAGAAATTAAAGAGAAGAAACTGCTTTTGCCTGCCTACCTGGAAATGTGTGTTCCATTCCTCAAAAATGAATCTTGGGTCTACTTTCTTGTAATTTACTCTGCTGTGTTTTCAGGGAAGAAAAATAATGAACTAAAAATACAGACTACTGTAAAAATAGGTACAAAGAAAGATATTTACGAAGTATATTTTAAGCTACATATTAAATTCACTGAAGTAAAGTGATATATGCTTGGCCTGCATGATGTGTACCAAGTATACTTGTTGACCAGTACACCAGAAGCTTTTTCTTTTTCACAGTGAACCTTTAATATGGTTGTACTTAATTGCAGGCATATCACCAGAAGAAAAGACCGCACAGCTGGAAGCAGAAGTCTCCGCTGAAATAAGTTCAGCTGTAATGGAAATGTCTCCTAAAAAGACACCAGCATCTGGTGACAGTCAGACTGAGAAAATGATGGAGATGGTGGAATGTGTTCAAACTGTAGCACAACAGGAGTTGGACAAGCAAGCTGAAGAGACACAGCTGCCTCAAGGTAGTGTGGAGGTATCAGAAGTGTCCGCAGCAGACTCTCGGTCTCTGTCTTCAGTACCTGAGACCATGACTGTGACACCAGAAATGCTGGAGACTGAAAGAAAAGGAGATATTTCTGTCCCCATAGAACAACAACTGGAAATAATAAAAGGGCAGAAAGATGTAGAGAAAGAAGAAACCCATGAGAAGTCAGAAGCACCAGCTCTTCTAGAAGTAGAAACTACTACTTCAAATGGAGGTGTTGCAAATAGTTCACCAGTTGGAGACAAACCCATAAAACCACCAGCTGAGACTTGCCCCTCACTTCCCCCACCACTTAATCTAAACAAGACAAATGTGTCTTCCTCGCCAGATGTGTCTCTAGACTTGCATTCTGCACGAGATGTGCAGCCCAGTCAGCCCCCAGTGCTGCCTCCAGCAGCTGGGAGCGCTCTCCCAACCACCTACATATCAGTCACTCCAAAAATTGGCATGGGAAAACCGGCCATCACCAAACGCAAGTTTTCCCCTGGAAGACCCAGATCCAGACAGGTAAGCACATGCAGTGTTTCATTATACATTTATTAAATTCTGGTATAGCTCATCAAATTCACGTATTTCTTAAAATACGCATTTATTCTCCTAAGTGAGCATGTAGTTTATTTCTTCAAGGAATTAATGTTATGGTAAGTAATTTAAAATCAGCTATCATAAAGCTTCTCTGATAAGAATTCAGGTTTCTTTTGGCTCATGGTTAGAGCAAACTAGAAGAAAATTTGTATTTTTCATACAATATGCTACAAATGCAGATATACACAAAGTTGTGCTTTTTAACTTAGCTTTTAATAGTCTTCATAAACACATTTATTTTGGCTGGTACTTGAAAAATGTGTTAAAGCTTCTTAAACTGGCTTTAGAGAAGAACCTTCTGCAACTCTGTGTCCGTTATTCTGCCAGATATTTTCTTGATTGACGTTTCTAATGGTGTGGTAAATAATTTTTTGGTTTTGTTACATTAGGAAATATCATGCAAGAACTGTCTTGTACAAATCGTTGTGGTTTGACTAGGATTAAATTTGATAAGTGAAAAGAATCTTCAAGTCTGTCACTTTCTACAACATCTTGCTCTCTATTCGAATCGTGTTCCAGGGAAAATGGTTTCTCAATCCAGAGTATTCGTTTCTTTTTGGTGAAATTCTATACAAAAAGTGTGTCACTGTGACAAGTTTGTGTTTCATTTTCTCATCACAATTTGTTTTTAGTCTTCGGGAGTTCCAGGTTGATGATTTCATACTTTTCTGGACTTTGTGTTAACAAAGCTTTTTTACATATTGTACAGTCCTTGCAGTATTTACATGTCACCTAAGGGTTCAAAATTTTTACTTCCTAAGGTATGAGAGAGTGTTCTGAAAGGTTTTTTCTGCTGTTTCCACTGAGTTTAGGAGATCTGTATTTATTGTGCTGCAGTTAGGTTTTCCTGGGTCACTGTACAGTAAAGTGTATATATCATATGCAGAAGTACGTTACTGCCTTTAACAGTGGCAAATTTCTTTTCAGTACTCTTATGTTCCTACTCTGGCTTTTGATGAGGGACTGAAAGCTGTTGAATGATGTTCTGTAGATTATGAAAAAAGAGATTTTTAAATGTCCAGTCACAGGCAGGTGTTTTCCTTTTGAGAAAGATGTAATTGGACATGTCCACAATATGTAAAGCATGTCTTTAAATTGCTTTGGATTGCAGACAGAAATAAGTTCAGGTTTATTTTGTGGGGGTTTTAAATTATTCTTTCTGCTGAAGACATTCATTTTTTATAAGAATTATGTACTTTTCCAAATGGAGAGTTGTGGATAGGAGCAGAAGCAAAATCACAGGGTGGGTCTGGTTGGAAGGAATCACAGTGGGCCGTCTGGTCCAGCCTCCCTGCTCAAGCAGGGTCATCCCAGAGCACGTGGCACAGGACTGCATCCACCCAGTTTGGTGTCCTGTTACATGAGGGTTCTGTGGGATAGGCTGGAAGGCAAGCAGGCAGTTTTTCACCAGGTATAAAACCAGAGAAATAAGACCTGTTGTTTCTTTGTGTCAATACCATAGACCCTTCCAAATGGATCTCTTCTCTAGTTCTGGATTTTGGAAGGCATCATACAGGGCAGGTGCTGGCAGCTGAGAAAAGTGCTGTTTGATGGTGTTCCATCATATTTTCCCTGCCATTGTGACTCCAGAGATCAAGAAGAAACATAAGCTTATTTTAAAGCATTTTAGCCTAACGCAGTGTTTCAATTCTTGTTCATCTGGAGGTGATCACACTGATCTAAAAACAAGTAAAAAATGGGGAAAACAGTTCTGGAGGAAAAGGTGCTTCTAGGAAGTTATAGGTGTAGCTGTTTGGAATAAACCAGTCGTGTGATTCTTCTCTGGGTGACACTGAAGAGGAATTCTGTCTTCTCAAAACTGGGATAATTGTTTGGGTTTGGGGTCTGCTGCTTTCTGTTTGTAGAATAGCACATATTGCTGTTGTGTGACTTTGTATCAGGTGTGAGGTTATGCCATACAAATGTTACCTTGCAGCTGCAGGAGTTTTTGGCAGCCTGTCTTAGAGGGCAGGGGGGAAAGTTACAGAAGCTGGGGGTGTTTCTTTGTTTACAGAGATTGTGGCTCCTGTGCCCGGTGAAGTTAACTTTGGTTTCACCCCGCTTTCTTCTGTTGTGCGAAGGAACTGCCATTGCAGAACTTGTTGCTTGTCCAGGACTGCACAGGTTTAAAATAGTTCCTTCATGGAGTCTGATCACTCTGTGAACCCCAAGGACAAGGCAACATAATTTCACAAATGGTAATATTCTGCACTTTCTCCTAGAAGTTTGGAAGCTTCTAATATGTAGTTTACTTTGTCGGAATGTCCTTTTCCTGTTTTTAAAATGCAAAAAAATACCCATTGCAATGAGTTTATGAAACTTCCTATAAAGAAGAATAGGAAAAAATTTCTCTGGATCCTGGATATATTTTTCCTCAATTCTATAAGACACATGCTTCACTGGATTCAGGGGAATCCGTGTAGAAGGATAGTTTCTGATTTGGATTTGTTCTCATTAAATTAATGTCTTGTGCTTGACAGTAGGATGAATTATTAGCCCTTTCTTCAGAATCTGTTAATACGATTGCTGATAAAATATATTTGAATAATTATTCTGGTTTGCCACTGAATACAAAGTTAAGAATAATTTGAAGTGATTTCCTGTATTAGATATTAGTAGTTTACTTTAGTGATATATCTGCAACACCACATTGCTCCTGTTTGGAAAGGACTAAAGCCCATCTCAAAAATGAAAACAATATTCTGCTTAAAAAGACTTCATGAATCCCTTCCAGGGCTGCATTCAGTGTTGCTGGTGTCCGCATCCCTCTCCCCCCCCCGGCATTTTTGCAGGCATCTCATCTTTGGTTGGAAGCAACAGGAGAAAATGCAGCTTCTAACCAAAAGGGGAGCTGTGTATAAATGAAAATGTAGGTACAGTTATGAACGGTGTGAATTGGCTTTGGCTGGTATGAACCTATTCCACTTTGGGGAATGTGTCAGCTCCTGTCAGTGAGGTGCCCTTCTCCTGACAGTGTTTTTTAGGGCAGTGTGTTACCCAGACCTTCAGCTGCAGGAAAGCTGCATCCAGCTCTGTGAGAGGACCCTCTCCCTGCTGGGCTCAGCATCTCACCGACTTCCTTGGAGTTTTGTTCCACGGACTGTCTCTTTGCTGTCCCTGTTCCCCTGCTCCGTAGTGCAGCCGAGTTCGTTTTTACATATATATGACATTTAATTGTTCACAGATCACAGATACTCAATAGTAGCTGTCAGCTTAGCCCTGTTTTTAGAGTGCTGTCCTTAGAGTTGTGTCTGTCCAGCATCTTCTCCATGGAATATGCAGATGCTCTACTCTTGCCTATAAACTACAAATTTATGTCAAGGACAGGACCTCTCTTTAATAATTTTCCAGATTTCTCTTTTCTGAAGCAGTAGTCTTAGTAGAAATTATCATGTACGTTTATTAATGACTAATCTGGCATAGATCCAGTTCGAAGTAAGTCTTCTCAAGGAAAATGACAGTTTTCTGTGGAGGTCTGTGTTAAATGGTGTTGTGTTTATTCTGTGACTTGAACAGATTTGAAATAGTTATGTTTGCTATGACGCTATGTACTGGAAAGCATAAGATTAAGTCGGTAGATGGAAGACATTGCAAATTTTGGCACTGAAACACTGGTAGGTAAAGAGTTGAGAAGGTTCTGTAGAATAATTTTGAATAAAAAATAATAAACTTCTGGTTTTGTAAATGCCATAAATATTATTTTAGTATTACTTCAGCGTGTGTTCCTTGAGAAATACCATGTTCAGAGGTATTTAATTTTCATCAGAAGATGTTGGTGATCACTGTTACGCAACGCATTGAGTACCTATTGGTGTCTCAAGAGTTTTTTTTTAATGAGACCAAAAAATGCAGAGCACTGTGATGGGTTTGGATGTGTGTGGTCTTGGATGTTATGGCTTTTTTGCTGTCTTCACTTCCATGGTATCACTAAGTATGTTGTAGAAGTAGATGTTGGGAAAAAAGATCAAAAGAGAGTCTTTTCAAGGATCAGTTTTACGGTTTTTATGCTTGGTGCTTGGTTGGTTTTTTGTTCTGTGGCTTGTTTTTTTTTTTAATGAGGGGAGCTATATTTTCAAGTGATTAAAGTTTGTTCGCAACCCTAAAATTGCATTAAATATTAAATTGCAAATCCAGCTTTGTGCATTTGCAATTGCAGTACAACTCATAAAGCGTTAAGCAGCTAAACACAGTCAGTGGTAATTTAGTGAGATCTCCTGACCCTTGCTGACACTGGGTTTCCTTTTGTTATAATTTACTTGCAGCTGTGTTGTTCAATTTTGAGGACTCAAGAATATGATGGAGAATTAGAACTTCCTGTTTCTGTCACAGTACATAATTATTGCTGGGGTTCTGATGTAAATGAACTGAATAGAACTTTCTCTTCAGTGTTGTGTGGTAATAGGCATTAATTAAAAGCCAAAATATAATTACTGCATCTCTTTGATGTATTTCATTTGTTCGTGGTATTGTGGAAATGTGTTTTTAATTATGTTTATCTGACCAAGAATTCAAATTTTTCTGATCTACAATAAAACTTGGATTAAATTTCCAATTTAATTCTTAAAAATATGGTTCATGAATCATATACAATTCATTTTGTTTTGCAGGACTGAATATTTCATATTCAGATTTAATGTTCTTTTAGCTTTTTTAATCTTTTGAATATACTTAATCACTAGAAAAGTTATCTTCTTAAAAGGAGAATAATTTTGTACCTCCAAAGTAAGAGCAAATAATTTTAGTTGTTGATTAAGTATTTTCAGCATGTTTAAGATCTTGAATTTTGACCCTAAGTCAGCATGTTGCCTCCTTTATAGATTGATGTAAAGATTGTTTCTTTGATAAATAGATTTTCTTTGTTTTGCCATACAGATTTTCTTTGAGTTGCCATTTTATAAGAACAGTTACCTACCGTGCATTACAAATTTTAGAAGTATAGGGGAAACAAATTAAAATTCAATGAAAGTTTGAATTTTATCTGCTAAAATTGGCTGTTACTTGATCTTAAAACTGTAGCTGATGTAGTTAAGGTAAATCTCCTGTGCCACAGACCTGCTGATGTAGGCGCCTACCAGTATCAAACCTCCTTTTTCCCCCCCATTTCTGCCTTGATGTCCCTGTTCTGTCATGGAATGTTCTGTCCTCGTGCCCTGGATGCGAGTCGGGTCCGCCCCTCACTTTGCAGCTGCAGGAGGTTTCTGCCCAGCACTGCTCCCCTGCTGGAGAGCGATGAACCTCTTGATCTGCTGAGTTGTCTGCATGATGACCACCTATCTGAAGGCAAGGAAAAAAGTGGGATAGCAGAATCTTCCAATGTAAACTGTTTATTCCAGTGCACTCACTGGAACCCTGGAGCAGCTGCTGTCAGGAGCTGTTCTGCTGGAGTGGGTTTTGGCAGCCCCTGGGCTGAGGGCCACTGCTGGCCATCCCAAGCACACGGGTGGTCTGGGCACTGAGCAGTTTGTAGGTTGTGTGTCCGATTACCACCTCGTGTGGGCAGAATTGTCAAGTCGTTATTATTTTTAAGTGCTGTGTTGTCCGTATTCCCTCTCGCGTGCAGGCAGAGCTAAACTCACAGAAAGCAGATTTATGCTGACTACAACTGTGTCCACACTGTGGGTTGTACTGAGTGTTGGTGTTTTTACTGTGTGACTTTTATCCATAATTAGGCTTTCAGGTCACTGGCAAACTTTCTCTTTTGGCTCTGTTGTGCCAGATCACTTGAGGGATAGCCCTGTTTTCAGTCAGTGGAGCTCTTAGCAAGACGCCTCTTTACAGTCTGAGATGAATATATGTCTTGATGGAGTCGTTGATTCCAAAAAACCAAACAACTTCCCCTATTCTTGATGGAGAAATTGCATTTCAGAAAAGAAAAAACCAAAAAACACGCTTTGCAAAGCCATCTCATTTTCCTTGATGCTTATCATTATTGTACATCCCAGTATTCAAAGGTGTAAATGTGTTTAGGCTTTCCCTTTGGAGCAGTTGTGAGTAGTTGGGACTGTTTGTATACATGAGGTTATTCCATGTCAGCCCCGCGATTCTGCTGCTGAGTGGCTTTCTGGGGAAGGTAAACCTATACTTTTCTTCTGTTCCACTTCTCATCCTGATTGGTATTCAGTATTTTTCACTCTCACAAATTTAGAATTAGGAAAATGTACTATCCTTTAACTATACTAATATGTAAATTGGCAGTGAAGTTATTTATGATATCTGTCTCCTGCAGTCGTTATTCTGTGCTTGAGAAAGTCTTCCACAAATTTTACTGTCTATGAGGAGCCTCAGCATTTTTTTCCTTGTCTGTCTTAGCATTTTCTTCTCATTTTGCCTTATTTCTAGTGACAGTCATACAGTATCTCACCTATATAAATAGGGATAATAATTAGTTAAAAAGAGTTATAGGTACACCATGTGGATGTATATTATTACATGTGCATAATAACATGTTAAAATGTGATACCTCAGCATAACATGGAAACAGTGAGGTGAAAATATTTAGTGGTGGGGTTTTATAATGCTTTCTTTGTGGCAAAATTGCAGGAATGAGCTGCTTTGTTGAGTCCCATGGCTGTTTTCCTTTTCTTTTGTCCAGTGGTTTATTCATATTCCTTTTGTTTGCTGTGCTTCTCAGACTAGTTGTTGCTGTGATTGGGGGTAGTTCAGCCTCAAAAGTCAACTAAGGCCATCAGTTCTTTTTCAAAATGTGATTTGGAATAGAAAAGAGGATGTTACCACCTCAAAATACTGCTTTCTTCATTGATGCAATAAAATTTAGCCATGTAATTTGTTGTTGTTATGATTGCTTGCTTTAGATTTGTATTAAGCTTTGTTTCTAAAACTCATTTTGTTGCACTTAACCATCAGTTGGAAGTGAATATTCATTTTAGAGTATGTTTCAATGAGAACCTAAAAATTTCCCGCCTTCTACTCACTCAGTGAACTAATTGACTACTTAAGTTAATGTAGAAATGCCTATGCCTGCATGTGCTTTGCTTTTCAGATTATTTTTTTTTTGTTGCTTGCTTTTTGCCTCTCTTTTTTTTTTTTTTTTTTTTTTTTTTTTTTATGTTGCAAAGTTTTATACATCTATTTTCTCACCTACCATATCCTAGGGGGCTTGGAGTACCAATAATACAGTCAGCCCACCTTCCTGGTCCCCAGACATTTCAGAAGGTCGGGACATTTTTAAATCCAGACAGCTTCCTGGCAGTGCCATTTGGAGCATCAAAGTGGTAAATAACTTGAATTTATTTTCATGTATCCATTTGCTATCTTTCTGCTGTAGAGATTAGTGATGAAACTCTGTATCTCACACCTGAATTAATCTTTCATTCTTTCACTGTCTAAGGCCTCTAAAAATTACTGGAACTCTGGAGCTTCTGGGTTAAAAGATGTGAGCTCTCCAGAGTGTACAGTATCATGGCATTGCCTTGATTTCCAGTGGCAAAGAATACTTTGTATTAGCCAAATTTTGTGTGTTGAGTACATCACTTTTTGTGGTTGGCTTTACGTGGCTGTCAAAACAAATTACCTGAGAAGGAAAATGTCCTTAAGACTGGCAGTAAGGTAAGCCAGGCATGGAAAGGAGCAGAGATCTGAAGGATGGCTTGAATTTGTTGCTGTGGAGAAATCTTGCAGAGTGGATTCAAAGTGACATCGTTTTTAGCTGATGGGGGAATAGATAACAACTTTTCCTACCTGATTAGATGGACCAAAACCTGTATCCACAGTGACATTTGCCATTAAAAACACCTGAAGTAACTAAAATAGAATTATTTGGTTTAAATAAAGGCAAAAAAAAGCTAAATGATGAAACTGACAAATAGGTGTAGGTTCCCAACCATTTAAGTTCATCTCAGTTTAACTCTCATGCTAATTTTTATTTTAATTTGACATCAGCTTAGCTTTTGCTGCTTTAAGCATTAATTTTCAGCTTAATATTCAGCATTAACATTGATACAAGTATGTGCTTGTTTCTGTTACTAGTTGTGTGAAAATAACAATACTGATACCTAGCCTGAAACAGAAAATAAGAAACTTGTCAGAAGAGTTTCCATCTTACAAAATTGATGATTGTATGTCCTGTGTGTGCATATGTATTAACTCCATAGGTATCTAAGGACATTTTTTTGTTTCACCTCAGTACATATAAATACCTCAACCTCCAGCAGCATCCTCGCTTTCACTCCTCAGATATCATTGCATTACATTAACTTGGTGTGTGAGTCAATTCAATTTCTGTTTCCTTTAATAGATGGATGTTGATGAAATTTTAACATTGAGATCCTTCAATTCTCCCTTAAATTATGACCATAAAGTTCTATGTCTTCTTTAAAGCAGGAGTTGGAATATTTGAGAAATACTGTAGGGAATATTGAGCTCACAATGCTTCTTTCCATCCAAAAACCTCCTGTCTCCATCAGTAAAGACTGTTCATGTCTGTTGGTGACACAGTCCCCAAGGAGCTTTGTTGCTTCCATCAACATTGTTTTATGGAGCAAATGTTTTGCCTTGATATTAAAAGCATTTTGCAGCAAACGTTCAGATACCCCATACTCTGTATTCCATACTTGGGCTGTATTAGGAACCAGGAGATTATTGACAAATATGAAATTTTAAAAAAAATATCAGTGCTTATTTTGTAGTAGGAAAGGTGCTTATTTGAGTACATGCTGTAATTATCATCAGTTACCCAGATTAGAGGTTCTGAGACACATTGTAAAGATGTCTGATATATTAGCCAGAATTTGGGGACGTGAATATGTACTTTTTTCCTCTGGAAATGATTAGGGAGGATTAGAAATCCTCTTGTACTTAGTTCATTTGGAAATTAAAAAAAAAAAAAAACAAAACCACAACAAACTGAAAATGCCCGAAATTTCAAACTTTAGTCACAGTATGAGTAGCAGGTAATTATTACTAAAAACATACTTGCCTTCCCAAAGATAATTGTGGTTGAACACACTGAATACTCCAAAGCACAACACTGCAGCTCTGCATCTTAAATAAGGAAGGCAGAAAAGAAGCTGTCTGTAAATAAGTGGATATTGTGTAAGAAAGATTTCACATTATGGGGAATGTTGATCTGAGTGTAATTGAGAGAATGACTATAAAAGACTCTCTCTGTATATGCTGAATTGAGAGAGTTTCGTGGGGCCAGCTCCTGCTCTGCTTTGTGAGCAGGTCTGAATCCTAATGAATTCCAGGTTTCACATGATTATTCATAGCGTAAGAAAAGCATCTATGATTACAAGTAATCAAGTGTCCAGACCCTGTGCAGAAGTCCCATGACTGTCTGGGCTGGCTGTTTAAAGAGAAAAGAAAAATTAATCGTAGAATAAAAGATATATTTTGGAAACTTTGCAGCTGAGGTAGGGGGGAGGAGGTGGGGGAAATCCGTATTTCCAGTTACTCCTGAGCAGAAAATAAACATTCCTAGTTTTGGCTGCTTTGTCACTGACAATAAAGGTGATCATATTATGCCATGTAAGTAATTAAAGGTATTTCACGCTGATTTATGCAGAGATTTAATGACCATGCCCTGGTGCACTCATACTCACCTGAAGTCACAGGGTGTATTTTTCCTTACTTTTTTCCCTAGATGCATTGAACAAGTTTGAATCCCATATGAAAAAGAACTTGAGGTTGCATTTACATTGTTACCTTACATTGACTAGGGCCGTGGATCAGGGTTCCCGGGGAAGCGGAGACCGCGTGGTGCGGGGCTGTCAGGAAGAGGTGGCAGAGGAAGATCAAAACTGAAGAATGGAGTCGGGGCTGTGGTCATTCCAGGGGTAAGGACATTTTTTAAAGTCATATTGCAGTCTGTTAAAGTAACGTAATTTTATTCAGCTATAATTCTTGTATTAAAATATGTATAAAAAACCACCAAGAACTACAGAACCAGGGGTGTTTGATGAAGCCTGGCTGTTACTGCTTGTGATGAAGAACTAGAACACTGCAGCTTAATGGGCCTGAGGCAATTCTGTGCTGCTCTTGCCATTTAAAGACACAACAGTTGGGAGTCTTAAAGTACTCCTTCCATTTCCTCGGGTGGAGAATGTGCTGGATAAAGGCAGCACTCACTGGAACAACCCAGAAGGAGAGAGCAGGGTTTGTGCATGAGAATGTTACAGCAGCCATAGGGGACCAGAGCAGAGGTTCTTCTAGACTGAGCACTGGGGCAAGAATGCAGAACCGAAGAGGCCTGAAGAAGGAGGCATTTCAACAGTTTGTGGCTTGGGGACTTGCTGAACAGGAGGTGGTTTCTTTGCCTTGGGCAGCCTGTGTTGGAGTTCTCTTTCATAAATCTTCCCATTCACTTTAAAAAATTTAAGGAAACTATGTTAACCTTTTTCAGTTCTGCAGCTCCTCAGCTTCTGTTCTAAGTGGTTGCCTCCTGGATTAGCTGCCTGCCCCTCAGTGCTCTTAGAGAAGAGACAGTGGAAAGCTGGTTTTTATTCACCTCCTCAATTCGTGTCACTCAGTTCTATAGGCCTCCAACATTTCTCCTCCTTTTCCTTCCACTTTTGACTTCCTAGTATGGAGAATGCCAATATTTTGAGCTGTTCCTTGTATGGAAGCTCCTTTGTATTTCTGATAATAACAGTTGTTTAGTCATGTTAATTTCTTCACTTTGTGGGCTTTCATCTGCCATTTTATAGCCCAGCACTCAGCTTTATGAAGTTCTTCGCAGTTGTCTTTTGGATTTTATTACTCTGAATATCTCAGTCCTATTGGCAAGCTTTATCACCTTGCTTCTCACGTGATTTTTCAGGTTGCACATGAGTGTGTTAAGCACCACCACCCGTTAGCAGACAGGCCCTGTCAGATTTCCACTAGTGCTATTCTGCCACATACAAAACTGATAATTTATTCCCCTCTTTATTTTGTGTCTTGTATCAGTATAGGGATAATTCTAATTCTAATTCTGTCAGTTTAACTTTTTTTAAGTAGGTTTGGGGAAGGACTTTACCAAAAGGGTTTAGTAGTGAAGTAAATTTCATCAATCCAATTTCCCTGTCCCCAAGTTTGCTGACTCCTTCAGAGAGCCCTTACAGATCATGATTTACTGTAACTAAAGCATCCTTGACTCTTTAACAAATTATTAAATCAGTGACTCTGAGTTCTTTGTTGTGATCAGATGTCTACTCTTCTGTACACAGCTTCTTTCCAGAAACCCTTGAGAAAGTAATCATTACGTTTGCTGTCTCCATTCTTCAGAAGCACTGAAATGATTGTAAGCAAGTGATTGCTCACTACAGTTGATAGTTAAGCTACTTAATTCTTGAAGTGTTTCTAAAACTCAAAAATCCTACACAGTCCTAGTCTGCTCCTCATGAGAAGGATTTCAGTATGAAAAACTTGGAAATCTGCAGAATAGTTTTATTCCCCACCATGGACTTGTCCTATTTGAGTGTTCCTTTTAAAGTTTGATTACCAACTAGCCCTGCAGATTTTGAGAGACATCCTGTTCCTTGTGTTCAGAGAAGGACTGGCTCATTTTTATGTCTCTGTGAAGTAATTCCTGAGAATCTCTTTAGAGCTGTGTTCTTCGTGTTTTTACATGTAATCTTTCTGAATTTATTGTCACACTTTCTACTGCCCATATAATAGTATCTTGGAATACTCTGATGTTTATGATATTAAAAAGGAACAATTGTTTCTATCATTTTTCCCCTTTAAAGCATTGGATGGTCAAGATTCATAAGCAAATCTGTAATTTTAGACATACAGGATGAATTCCACTTAGGCTAGTCACAGGGACCTTAATGAATTGCAGGCATTCACATAATTATTTTGGAGTTAAAAAGCACAAATCTGTACTTCAAGAGAAGCTGGGGTTTATAGATCAAACTTTTAGAAGTTTTTGTAATTGACCAGAGGAGAGTGAGTTAGGTAATTTGCTATAAATACAAAACAGACATCACTCTCCACAATTTCCTGCAGAAATTTGATCCTTTGAGTCATCAAGTAGATGGCAGCTCCAGAGTTCAGAGATGTGGCTGCCTTGTGATAGAGTAGATGAAGTTACCAATACCAAGAAAGCAGCCTTTTGCCAGATAAATGTTTGAGAGTATTTTTGGTCACTTTGCACAGAATTTTTCTTACTCAGCATGGTATCAGTGGACAGCCACACAGATTTGGAAATACCTCAGTATATCTTGGGAACAGGGAAGAAGGTGGCTACAGGTTAACCCACGGTGGGTCAGTGCTGGGAGTCAGCAAACACCAGCACTGCAGTGATTCAGTCCTTCAAATTAAGCTCTTTTGAATGTGCAATTACAAGAACTTTGTGGAACCTGTGGAAAAGTAGGTAAGGGAAATGTTCTCCCTGAAGGTACCAAGGTGTTTCAGGTGCTTTGTAGTTAGCTGGTCAGTTACAATTGTGCTGCAGTGCTCTCAACTATTTGGTAATTGAAACACATAGAGAATATATTCCCTCTTTAGCTGTTTCTCAGTAAATGCTGAGTTTCAGCCACTGTGTATCAGAAGGATTCTTCCTTATCATATGTAATGATATTTGCATTTGTCCCTAGAGTTATGTTTGGATTTGTAAAACACTGAAATTATTCTTTAAACAAAACTTACCTGTGTAGGACTTACACTGTATTTAAAATAATCCACATTTATATAATAGGAACAGCTGGTAAATCAAAGTTATATTTCTCTATCATGCATTTGATCTTTTATATGGAACTGTGTGCCCTTATATTCCTGGGTCAGAGATAATAGTTGGGCCTGTTAGTTTAAATTCATGGACAGCAAATTCTGTATTGCAAGGTTCGCATGAAAGTCAGAACACAGCTGAAGTCTTCCATTCTTGTTTCTGTTCCTGAGAAGCTGCACATGAATATGCTGAATTAATAAAGGGCAGGTCAGAATAAAAATCACTTGATGAAAAAGAAAAATGACTGTCTGTACTAAGAGCTGATGGACTGAGATCAAAACAGCTATTTCAAGTTCAGTGCAAGTTTTTATTGTCAAGACAGATAAGCCTCATAAACTGCTTACAGCGAGTAACTTTAGAGCTCTTGCTTATTCCTCTAACATACTTGGAACATTAGCTAAACCACATTTTAGTCAATATGGGACAAACTACATTTCTGCAGTTGCTCTTTGAATTAATACTCAAAAGTCTGTCGCTGCAATTAACTTTTTGATAAAAAGAACTTCAGTGTTTACATGCAGGGAGCAGAGCAGACTGGGCACAGTATGACAATTTCTGCTTAGTGATTTTTTTTCTTAGGCTGCGTCTTTCCTTCCATTTCCATTTGGAAGTGCAATGGGGTAGTATGTGAAGGTGAAAAAAGGAGAGGAAAGAATGTCTGTAAAGCTGTAATACTGATGATGCTTGTAATGATGAGAAAATATGAATTAATGCAGTAATTTCTGATGGAGGTAGCTTTTAATGAAAGTTTAAACTGTGTGAATAAATATTTGCAAAACTCTTACTTAGAGAATGTTTCATTTTGTCTCATGTCTTAGAAAAAGTGATGTGCTTGCTATTTATGTTTTCTGTTCTTTAATAGGTCACAACCATGGATATTTCATCTAATAAAGATGAGGAAGAAAACTCAATGCATAATACAGTTGTCCTCTTCTCTAACAGTGACAAGTTCACCCTCCATCAGGTTAGGATAATAGTTACAAGTTTTCTTTTTGTTTCCCTGCTCTTAATTAGAAAAAAATGTGAATGAATGTCCTTGTTAGGAGTTAAATTATACAGCAAGTTAGTTGGATTTTACAGTTCCATGTTTTCAGAATGCAGTGTCTGGCACGTGTTGAGAGTCTGCTCTTGTGTGTCATTGCAGGATATGTGTGTGGTTTGTGGGAGTTTTGGCCAGGGTGCTGAGGGCCGGTTGCTGGCCTGTTCCCAGTGTGGGCAGTGTTACCATCCGTACTGTGTCAGTATTAAGGTGAGTGCTGTTGTTACACACAAAAGTTACTTGATTACACTCTTTTCATATTGTACTTTAATATCACTACGCTGCCTTTGGTTTTGTGGTAATTAGGGGAGTCATTAACTTGTTAGATATTCATCAGCTAATGTGACCATTATTTGTATGCGACTTGTGAAAGACTTTAATTAAATGTCATTTTATAATATGCATAGCCTCAAGAGAAATGAACCTTTTTGTAATTTCACAACCATAAATAGCGCTGATTATCCAGCAGTTGGTTAAAATAACAGTTTGAGATACAAGCTTTAAACCTAGATACAAGCAGAATTAAAAACAAAGAAAAAAATTATACTACATCTTCATTTACTAGGGGCATAAGGTTTAGTTGATTCAATTTGCCTGTTGGCTGTCAGAATTGACAGCAGTTGGAGTGTTTAATTAATACATTTTACATTCATTAGTCTAGGAGAGAATGTGTGAAAATTAAATTTGAGTGCTGTGAAATGACCTAGCAAGCACAAAATAAGCTATTTACTGTAGTATATACACTATACACTTTTCATTGGTTGTGATATAAGTATATCTGCATAAAAGTGGGATTTTTTTTTTTAACATGTCAAAAAACTTTATTTTGCACATACTTTGCAAAATGCCATATGGGTATTTCATGCAATTATAATTTGACTTTTTGTTTATATACTACTCTTGCATTATATATTAATTGCAGTAAGTTAGCTGTTTGTTTCAGATGACTAAAACTCCAGCACTGTGGCCACATCGTGACATGACAGGATCAGGTTTGTGACCTCTTGAGGAACCAGAACGTACACAAGTTTCTGGGACCTGACAAGATGCATCCCAGAGTCCTGAGGGAATTGGCTGATGCAGATGCCATGCCACTTTCCATATTTGAAAAGTCCTGGCAGTCAGGTGAAGTCCCAGGTGACTTCAAAAGGGGAGCATTGCACCTGTTTTTAAAAAAGAGTAGAAAGGAGGACAGTTACTTTCTGTTTAATGCATTCCTGTTTATTGAAGCTTCTAATTTGATAAAGAGCTCCTTGAGATGTCAGTGGTGTGCCCCGAAGAGTGTCGTGGGCTCCACAAGCCAGAGCTTAATTTATACATTGATCACACTTCACTGAGCCATTTTCAGCTAATTCTCACCTTGCCTTTTGCAGATTACTAAAGTGGTACTTAGCAAAGGTTGGAGGTGCCTGGAGTGCACAGTGTGTGAAGCCTGTGGGAAAGCCACAGATCCAGGGAGGCTCCTCCTGTGCGACGACTGCGACATCAGCTACCACACCTACTGCCTGGATCCGCCCCTGCAGACCGTGCCGAAGGGAGGCTGGAAGTGCAAATGGTGTGTTGGGGCCTGGGGTCAGAAATGCTGACTGGTGGCCTCTTCTGTTTCTCCCTGTCACTTGGTGCTTGTAGTGTCAGTTGAACTGTGACAAGGTTTTAATTGTGTCTAAGTCAGGTGTATGAGACAAAGCCGACAAAATGATTTTTTGAACTGTTTAATTCAGTTATCAGTCTATTAGGGAAACTCTTCATCTCCTCGTAGAACTGCTTCTTCGTACCAAAAAACACATAAGTAGAAATAGACAAGATTTTTTGTTTGGAAACTCTTAGCAAAAAATTTTCCAATTTACATTCATTGTAATCATCCCAGTGTTCAGTTGGAAAAATGAATGGGTGCTTCACCCAAGTGTTCTCGAAATAAAACCCTGTGAAAACCATTTGTTTTACTTGGGTGAAACACAAACAGACCAGACCTCTCACATGGTTAGATCTCCAGATCGCAGAGTGAATGGCAACTGGAAGCAGGAACTCCTTTGACCTGTTGAGCTGTTACAAGAACCCATCTGCCTGCTTTAGCAGTTTGAAGGGAATTATTAATTAGGACCTTCTTCTAAAAAGTATAAAAAATGTTGTTAAGCATTTGTGGTTAAACATGTTGTTAAGTTAAAATTTAATTACTCACCTCATTCTAAGTGGGAGAGATTTAAAGCCACAAAATGATCTTCCCGTGAACTGAAAGTAATAGATCTTTTTGTCTGTTCTGCAGGTGTGTTTGGTGCAGACACTGTGGAGCAACTTCTCCAGGTTTAAGATGTGAATGGCAAAATAATTACACACAGTGTGCTCCCTGTGCAAGTTTGTCCACCTGCCCAATCTGCTACCGCACGTACAGGGATGAGGAGCTTATAATTCAGTGTAGACAGTGTGATCGGTAAGGATTTCTAATATTGCACATGTTTTCCTGTTCAAGTCTTATTTTAATTTTTCCCCCCTAATGTAAAAGCATTGAGATGAAGGAAGTGGTCTTGTGGTAAAGAACACTGGATTATTGAGTCTCAGAAGTCTCTTAGTAGTTCATTCGAGGTTGTACCACAGACCTAATTGTCTGACTTTGGGCAAATTAATTAATCACCCTGGGCCTCTTCCCCCCCTGCCCTGTAAAAACAAAACTAATTTGCAAGACTATTGTTGTGAGGCTGAATCTAGATTACATAGTATAAAGTAATTAAAATGATTGCAATATAGGGAGAAAATTATCATACTAAAACATATCTGGGAGATTGTTTTATAGAGAGTTCCTTCCTGAGGAGGGAAATAGTTGATCTACTGCTCCCTATATACAGGATGTAACACACACGACTGTAGGGGAGGCTGTATATGGAAAACCTGATTCTGTGGTTTCTCCCTAAAAGAATTCAAACTAAACAACTATTTCCCCTTTACTTGGACCATAGACTGATACTTGGGTCTCATAAAACACCACCTATTTCCTTTAAATTGTATTTTTTCCCCCACTTAATTTCTAGATGGATGCATGCAATCTGTCAGAACTTAAACACAGAGGAGGAAGTGGAAAACATAGCTGATATGGGTTTTGACTGTACCATTTGTAGGCCATACATTCCACCAACAAACGGTAAGAAGACGATCGAAACCAATGGCAGGATTGCACACTGCAATGAATAGGCTTGGGATTGTGTTACGGTTCTGTGCTCTGATGGAGGTTTGGCTCGTGGGAGCAGTAAGATTTTTTCTGTGTTTGTTGTAAGGGCTCTTGTGGAAGTGTCCTCGGCTCTTTTGCACCCTCAAGTGATTTAGGCCAGAGGAAGCCTCATGGGAATTCTGGGTAGAGGTGTTGAAGATATGGGTAAACTGCTAAGATCATTTGGTAGTGAAGGGGTCAAAGGCATCTCACTTGGAAGTGGAAGGAAGAAAGCCCAGTTCTTTAAAGTTACATCTGCAGAAGAATCTGAAAATTATGTCTAAGCAGAAAAAGTTTGTGTGTTTTGATGCTTTGAGGCTGGCTGAGGCAGCAGTAGCTGTAACAACAGTCTGTGTAAGCGTTTTTCCCCTCCTCACTCGAATTTTCTTAATACTTTTTCCTGACCTCTCCCAGTATTCAAGACCAGTGTCTCCCTCACTAGCTTCAGTCTCTAAAAGAATTGGCCATACATTTTTTGTTTGGGAGTTGTCACTTCCTTATTAATTAAAATGTGTAATTCCTTCTGATGAACTTTTTGGACTTCTCTGGACACGGATACCGACAGCCTTGTTGGTCTGTATCACAGTTCTGTAGCAGTGGCACTTGAGGAGCTGAGGTTACTGCAGTTGAAGCACATTTAAAGCATCTGGCTCCATGGGATGGTGCTGGTTAATGTTCCTGTGAGTGGCCTGTCAGCAGTTAGGTTGGCCTGTGACATGATTTATGGTCTTGCTGCAAGGGTGATAGCCCAGGTCTGTTTTCCCTGCATGGCAGCTCAGGGAAGTTGCTGCTTCAGTCGGCTGCTCTAACATTGACACCTATTCCCATTTTTAGCATAAGCACATGAAAGTGTTCATATTACCCCTTTATTGGGGTATCACAAGAGAACAGTAGGAGGATGGTACAAGAACTAAGCAAATGTTTCAAGAATACTCGTATCTACCAAGAAGATGTCAGTAAGACTGGTTTTCCTGATCAAGATTGAAGAGGTTGTGAGGAATGTGCCCAAGAAGAGTTCAGTAGAGCATCTAATGTCCCGTAACACTGGCATGTCCTCGTCACAGCAGTAATTGTAACTTACTGACCTGACCTCGGAGGTTTCTATACTCCCTGCTGGAACACTTCCAAGTAACCTATTTTTATCACTAATAGAGGAATGACTAATGCTTCTGTATTTCTGCAAGTCATTTCACTGTAAAGGTCTGCTTTCAGAAATTCAAAAGGAAAGAGGTTTTGCAAGTGGAAAAGCAAGAAACTTGCAGATATAACACAGGCTTTTGTTTATTTTGATAATAAGTTTGGAGTACTTAAAGCAAAAAGATCCCATTAAGAAATACTCCTTCCTTTCTCTTTGGAGCTGGCAGAGCTATCTTTTAGAGAGAATTAAAGCCCATGATACGTGAGATGGAACAGCTTCACAAGATGGTGTCAGAGGTGTTTCACTTCCAGGCAGAAGCTGGCCCCTGAGTTAGTCCATCCTGCACACCTCCATGAAGTCGTGTTACTTAGGTTTGGGTTCCAAGGAATAGGAACCAGTCCCTTGGGAGTTCCCAAGCTTTCTTTGCAGGTTTTTTTCACCCTTTTTATAAGACAAGTTTGTCCGCTTAATCTTTCCTGTTTTGACTCAGTATTAAAACTTCTCTAACACAAGTACATTTGCACAGTTGCATGTCTGAATATGTCCTTTGATGCATGTTCATAGAAATACCTGCATGTACTTTTATATGAAATGTTTTGGTCTTTCCTCAGTTCTTCTAAAATTCCTCTGAAGTTTTTCTATAATTTTTTGTTTCAAAGTGAGAATTAGCATTTGATAAACTTAAAGAAACAAATGTTAGTTAGCAGTAGAAAGCTTCTTAAAATGTATCATATTGTGGGATTCTTACTGGGGTGGTTCTTACCCTTTCCATTTGATGCGTCATAGATGTGTTGCAAGTATTATTACAGGATTTTTAACCACTTTCTTTCTAGAAGAAACAAGAGCCACTCAACCTAATAAACAAAACATTGGAGGTGTACTCTTGGTGAAGAGTAAATGGTTCTAGTGTGTAGGTATTGAGAAGGAGCTTTCATTTATCTTTCTTCAGAAAGTGGAAACTTTTTAAAATTTGTAAGAGCTCTTCCCTAGCTCATCATGCCTGATAATCTTACAAAGTCATCTTCTTCAGGAAACAGAAGTAAAAGATAGTGCTTTTCTTCTTGAACGTGCATAAGTATCAAAAGCCAGAATGTGGTAAGATTTGCTCCAACGTAGTATACCAGAAACCTTCATTACAAGATTATTGTGAAATAACCATCTCTGATCAGTGTTTTATCAGGTTCCTTCTAGTACTGTCTCAAGTTATAACATATGTCCCCCAGCATATTGCTGTGTCCTGTAGAAAAATTTTAAGGTGCTCATGACTAGATGCTAGGAGGTAGTAGCTTTAGGTGGCAGCAGCTTTTCCCCTGTGCTGTAATTCCTGCACATTTAGGAGAGGGGTGTGTGTGTGTGTCTCTCACCCACATCTACTCCTGGACAAGCAGTTACTGACCATCTACTCATCAGTTCTGCCTTTGTGTCATTTGCCCTTGGATGTCATATGCCCCATCTGCAAATTCTGTCCTTCCTCACTTACTTCCATCCAAACTCCAGCTTCCTCCTCCCTTGGTGCTGTTTTTGTTCCCCTGCAGGGTGCAGAGGGACTGGCTCTGCCTGGTTTTCTGTAACCAGGTAGGGCTGATCTGGTTGCAGTTTCTGAGGCAGTCTGTGTGCAGTTATTCCTCCTGGGGCTCAGGTAAACATGTCCAAGGAGGAAGTGAGGATTTGGTATCACTTACCTCTGCCAGGGGTGCCTGGTACTGCCAGTGAGACATATTATGGCTGTCAGTCTCTGTTGTATCATTTTCATTAAACTGATAGAATTTTTCTTCATTTTGAAACTTAATTCTATGTACTTTACAAATACAAGATACAAACTCAATATAATACTGTGTGTTAAAAAACTAACTTTTGAAATTTTTTATTTGGCACATTTACTACATCAGCTCTAATGTTCTTGTGTTACTGTATTTACCTGATAAGTCCCTGTGTCACTGACACAGTTATGCAGGCACCCAATAAAGAATGCTCTGCTAGTGCTGTATTTCTGTATCAGCCATTCCACTCTGTCCCATATGCTGGGTTCATTTTTTCTTAGAATTGTTCTTTTCTATTACGGCCTTAAAAATGGAATCCCCTTTCTTTTCTCATCATACTGTATTCTGTGCAATTATTTGCTTTCAGCTGAAGTTTCTAAATGCAGTACAGTATTCATTACGTTTAAACCCTTTTACAGATAAGTTTAACAGTTTTGGGTAAACTTCAGCTGAATGCCTCAGAAAGCACTTTCTTTTCCATTTTACTTTTTTTTCCTTTGGATAGGCTTTCTCTAACAGTGCTATCCTTTTCTGCTATCCATTTTATTGATTGTAATCCTTAATCTGCTGTCTAATTAGCTCCTTTTCTGAGAGTCTGTTTGATACTGTCTTCAAACACTGTGCAGTTTTTGTGAGTGGCTCTCTGAAGGCCTCACCTCTGTCGCTATCAGCTTGTTTATTTGAGCATTTCAACTCTATTCAATCTCCAGAGCTAAGATTGTTCAGTCTGACTTGGATGAGAAGATCTCTGTTGTTTGACTTTTAAATGAAGGATTTCAAATTCCTGTTCACAACTGTCTTTCTGAATTTCTTGTTTACGTTAGATTCCAATTCAATAATTGCTTCTTCGGTCTTAAAACATCTTGTAAATGATAACCAGTTAAATGAACAGATAATGTCTTATTCCCCTTTGAATAGTTCTTACAATCTGCCTATTTTCTGTTGTTTCAATTCAGTGTTTTGAGTATCTTATTTTCTGCAGCTTGTCCCTTATTTTTTGTTTCTTTCCCGCTCCATGTCTCATTCAGAATGTCATTTTCAATTTATTTTCTCCCTTGTCTTTTCCCTCCACTGTTGTGTTTGGTTTTTCAGTAGTTCTCATAGGCTCCTTTCATTTACTAATTGCATGGAATACTGGTTTTCTGTAGGTTGTACCCTGTGCATTAGTGGCACATTACATAAACTTTCAAAGCATTGTAGTTTTTGAAGACTTGCACTTTTCCTTAAATTTGTTTATATACCTAGAAAGCATCCTGTAGTTTTCATACTCTTTTTAAGTGTTACGTGGAAGCTTTTGTGCTTTTCCTAGTCTTGCCCTGGCTCCCATGGTGAGTGTGAGGTGGGGAGCAGCAGCACACGTGCCATGGTTGACGTGACACATGGAACCCCCCCACGGGTTCTCTGCCTCAGGGGTCTCATCTTGTGTGACAGACACAAAAGAAATACTCCAGATGTTATCTTGAGTCCTAAATTCAGCATGAATAAGATTTCTAGGCAAAAAAAAGGAAAAAAAGCATGGATAAACTTGCCTCTGTGGTAATGCTAACTGTGCCAGACTAACAGGTTTTCTGATTCCAATTCAGTGTTTGCAAGATAGAAGCTCCTAATTTTCACTTTACTTACTCTGTCTATGTAATCTCTGTGAAGTCACTACTAATATTAAAAGTTTAGTGTACACATCATAGGTGAGGGAAGCATGATTTCAGTTACATAGTTAAGGCAAAAGGGAAGAGGATTTCTGCCCACAGCAAAAGTAGCTTTGTGTTGCAGGGCATTTTGAGTATTATTTTTTCAGTCACGCTGTTCCACTGCTTCCCTGTAGCACACAAGCTGTGGTTTTTACATTGAGTTTCTGCTGTTCCATTTATCAATACTCTTATCTGGAATAAGAATTACACTATCTAACTTCCACAGGTCCTGTGTTATCTGTTCTCAGATACATCAGCCTTCTTATAAGTGCTGTGTAAGAGGCCTGACAGCACAGACACAGTGAGAATCTTGTGTGCGAGCTCTTGGAGTGTGCTCGGCCCTCCTTGGGGAAATACTAGTCAATACCCACTTCACAAAACCATTTTTAATGATTAGGGCAGCAAAACATGAACATTGTGACTAATGTAGAGGTTGGTTTCCAACCCAGTAGGTCCAGTGCATCATTTGCCCTTGGTCCGGTAGAAAGAGATAATTTCCCGTTGAGTTCAGTGCTATTCCAATGCCATTCTTGGCTCTAGGAAGTTGGAGAACTTCAGTTTGTATCAGGCTTGTTTTGTAGTCACATCTGTGGCGCTGAAAAGCACTTTATTTTCAAGGTGCAAGTAAATAATTGCCAACAGCATAAATTAGGGAGTTTAGTGGAACTGTTTGAAGGAAAATTGATAGTTTCAATTTAAATCGAGTCACCATTTTTAAAAGTTGAAATTATTTTCCTTATATTTTTCAGTGCCTTCTTTGGACTGTTGTGATTCATCAGTTGGAGCTCAGATTATTTCAAAATCAAAAGAACTAGGTAAAGAATGTAAATGCTTAATGTCTGATCATGTAGCGTATTTTAAGGGTATATTTTTACATGAGACAAAGATTCCTTTTCCTGTGGTTTTGTAACACACAGCATTAACTATCCTTCAGTTACCACAGCATGCCTTCCATTTTTTTTTCCTCATTCTCTCTTCTTCTCTTTTGCCTGCCATACCTGCACTATAATAATTACTTTAAATTTTGCTTTGATCCTGCAGTCTTAGTTGCTTGCCTTAATATCAGTGGTGATAACAGTGTGGCTGAGTCAAGCACGTACACAAATGTTCACAGGCTTGAGCTGTTAGGAGGATGCAGCTTTTCTGTATTTGTCTGGTTTGTGCTAGGAATCTGTAATTCTGACAAGCCTACTCACAAGTCAGTCTTTATAATGATGGCACCCAGCAGCTTCCGTCATGTTAGGACCGCTTCCATCACATCAGAGGTTTTTCTATTTGACACCTTCTGAGAGAAGGTTCTCCCCTCAAGTATTCAATCTGAAAAAGAGTGTGAGATGTTTTTGAAACACACACCTTTCAAGTTCAGTGTAAGAAGGCAATCAAGCGGGAAGATTCGTTCAGAACCAGCTGTATTGTCAGATGTTACATGAGGAAATGGTTTTGGTTAAAGGGAACAAATGTTATTATATTGGTATGCTTTCAAAAGCTGTGTTATCAAATCCTGAATTAATTGGCTCCAGAGAGCTGAAGCATCATTGCAGCCTCTTCATTATTCGGCAATTCCGTGAAAGTTCCCAAGTTTCCACTTGCAGGGCCCGAGCACAGATGACAGGGCCTTTCTGCGTGGTGAATTGAGGGATGTTAGAGCTTATCAGTGGACTCAGTTGTCATGTAACAGCTTGAGGAGGAAGCAGTCTTGCAGGTCTTGGGAGACTTGGGTTCTACCCAAGATGTCCAGTTTGATCTTGAGCAGCTCACTTGATACAACTTGGGTTTTTTGTCTGCCTATGAAATAGGGCTGATAACTTTTCTGAGTTACCAGGACTTCTGGGAGGTTTAATGTCATTAATGAATTGAAGGTAAAGTGCTGAGGGCTGGATGGGGGCCTTGACTCATAAGCAACAGGGACCCAAAGTATGACTTGCACAGTTTTCTGTGAGTGCCAGTAATACAGAAATACCCTGCAAAGCACCAGTTTCCATAATCAAATTGTTCTTTCTAATGAGTCCTTGACATAAGTTGTTTCATAGCAATGTAATGGATTATTGCTGGATTTGACATCAGACTCTAAATCATGAAGCTGTAACTGTAATGTGTAAGACAGTGTCAGATATCTCTGGTTTATTTATACGAATTTCTTCACTCACGGGTCAGCTCCATACATGTGGATTATTAACTCTTGTAAGTGCTATTCCTAAAAAATCTAAGACTTGTAAATTAAAAGAGTTTTATATTGCTGTTATGATTCATTCAACTTTTATAGACCCACCGAAGACATACACCCAGGATGGAGTCTGCTTGACAGAATCCGGCATGTCTCAGTTACAGAGCCTCACTGTTACAGTACCAAGAAGAAAACGGACGAAACCAAAGCTTAAACTGAAGATTATAAATCAGAACAGTGTGGCTGTGCTTCAGACACCCCCAGATGCCCAGTCAGAACACTCAAGAGATGGGGAGATGGATGACAGTAGAGGTAGCAGTCTACTTTTGGCATGTCTTGTAGCTTGGAGTGTTGCAGTACCTGTGTGTATTGCAGATATCCCTGGGAGTTTTTATTACACTGATACTCCTGTGTTCTGTACAGAATGTTTTATGGAAATTTCTTGAACAGTAGTCTTGGCTCACTGTTGTCCATTTCAGGAATTTTCCTTGTTGTTCTGTTTATGGGTCATCCATCCTATAGGAAACTCACCTTTCTAGGGCTGCCAGCACTGGAAATAGGAGATGACTTTTTATGTCTAATCTTTGGGTAACCTGTGGGAAATGTTGTGCATTCACTGAGTACGAGTATACTCAAATTCAGTGCAAACTGTTTGAAGGTGGTGGCTCAGCAAAGCAGCATCTGTATCACTGAAAAGCTGGTGTTAAAGTCAAGTGGAAAAGTGGAGTAAAAAGTTCTTTGCTGAGAGTGTTTCTCTTTTCTGAAAGAATAAGGTGAGCTGACCTGAGAGTCAGTGATGTGGGCTAACACCACTTTTGTGGTGCAGCTCCACTGTCCTTGCCGTGGTCTGGCTGTTCATCCTGAGAAGGGTGATGCCACAACAGGTGTTAGTTCGTGGCCTGGGGAAAGGCTCCTTCCAATGGCAGATGAGAAAGTCATTGCATTGGTCACATAGGTGTTGCTTTGGAGAGGAACAGAGGCACACGGGCACCCCACCTCCCCACAATTCTGGTAATGCAACACTGCCTTGGTAATCAGATTAAATGCCATAAGAAGCAGCTTATTTCAGCTACAGAATGTACTTGACATAACCAGGTAGTTCAGCCATGAGTGAAGTTTTCAGTGTTAACTTGTTGAGAGAAAGTATTGTTCTGTTGTTTGATGAGCACATTCTTACCCTCTATTGTTGACTAGAACTATTTTTTTTAATAATAGCTTCCTTTATTTCTTTATAACCTTTATAACAGGTGGTTTTTCTTTAACATTGTCCAGAATTCACAGGGTTTGGTACACTATCCTAGCATTACATGGACTCTGAAATTTCATCTCATACTTTTGTATTCTCCATCAGCTAAGTTGTTGAAGGCAAAAAATGCTTTTGAATTTGGAGGCAGCTAGTCACTTCTTCATCTTTAATCATCTTTACTTTCAAAAGTGTGTGCCTGTTTTCTATATGACTTTGTCTGACTTAGTTATCTGCTTGTTGGCTTCTATAGGTGGTAGGTCTTTTCAAGTAGATGGCAGGATATATAGATGTGATAGGAGGGTATGAAAGGGAGAGCCAGAGCTTGCACCACTTCACTTTCAGTTTTGATCCCCTTTCGTTGCTTTTCTGAGAGTTAAAGCACGTTGATTTGTGTGATGGTAACAGCACAGCAAGTACATGGGAGATGGGCTGGCTTCCCTTGAAGCTCTGGGTGTGTAGGGCTCTACTCTGTAGAGGGGATCACCATCTGTCACTGAACATCTGGAATTTTTGTATGAACATCAGGATGAATAAAACTGTGCCATGGGTTTGATTGGAGTACACAGTGTAGTAATCCCAGAGAAAAAGGAAAAACCCCTTATTTTGACTCTTGGTGTTCCAGGTGGAAAAAAGAGGCTTTATGTGAGAAAACTGAGCTTGTGAAATTTTGTTGCCATCCTGTCAGGTTCAACATTTCATGGGTGTTCTACATTTGAGAGTCTATTTGGAAACTGAGCTTGCTTTGGGAACTTCATCTTGTTGGCCTTTGCCAAGGCACTGGCTTTGCTGGTGGGACTCAGTAAGGTCTTTATCGGTGGGAAAGTCTGGGCCATGACCCAGCTTGTGGAAGAGTGAGGGTCGCAGTTCTACCACAGCAAAAGTGGTGTGAAAGAGTCCAGCTCTGTCTGTTATAACAATATTTCTCCCTCCTACACCTGCGTGGGGTTTTAGTCCATCTAGAACTCGACACCTGAATCCAAAGCAGAACATCAGAATTCCAGTATCTTTTCAGGGGTGAGAGTATATTTAACATTTCAGAAGCTTTATGATAAAATGAAGATGCAAGGTCTTTTTGGGGATATCAGGAAGAGTTAGTTCCCTCTCTCTTCAACACCAAAGGCTTTTTAATGTCATCATACTTCACATCTGTTTCTACCCTGCTTTCCCACAGAATATAAACTCTAACTTTGAATTATAGTCTTCATCCTCAAGGTTGAGTAATTCCTTAGGGCTGAATTTTGTATTATATAAGTCAAATTCCTTTTCATAGATCAGTCTGCTTTCAGTCAGTCACACAGCTTCAAGTCATGAACCCACTACACTAAGAGTCATTACACTTTACCTTCCAAGTGCAGGCTGCAGTTTTTCAGTGTCTTCTCAATAAAAAGAAAAAGCCCTATCAAACAAAACTGAAGAGGACAATGAACAAAAGGAAGTTTGCCTTGGTAAATTGGATATGTATTCCTTGATGGTATGGCTAGAGATTGCTCAGACACTTAGAGCAATCCTCTGAAGGAGGTACCAAAAAATTTCTCTCATTTACATATATTAATTATAGCATTTATTGTCTGGTTTGGTCTAAACATTGTCTCATAGGAAATGTGTGTATAAATAGGATGTGTTTGCCAAAAATGTCTAGGGATTATGATTATCTGTCACCCTTTTGAAAAATCTGTCATTCTCAGCCAGTTTCTCAGAAAACAGTCAAATGTGGAAGTTTTGGGAAAAATCATTTTCTTTCCCTTTTCAAGTTAAAATTATCATTACCCCTTTTCTGCAGAAGGTGACCTTATGGATTGTGATGGAAAATCAGATTCCAGCCCAGAACGTGAAGCTGTGGATGATGATACCAAAGTGGCTGAAGGAGCTGATGGGATTAAAAAAAGGAAGCGAAAACCATACAGACCTGGTAGGATAAAGTAACTTAGATCATTGTGTGTCCACTATTGATTTTTTTCTGTATAATTACAAAAAAAATTGGAAAAAACCCCTGAAATTCTGAAGTATTCTACTACTTATTGACTGTAGATTTATTTTCCCTGTTCTGTTTAAAGGTTTTTTTTTTCCCTCTCACCAAAACACATTTCTAAAGGTTGCTGGTCAGCAGTGCACTTGTTCTCAGTGTGCTGTCAATTACTTGTAGTAGTTCAGATCTGTGCCTTGTATTGATCTTAACTTGACAGGAAATTGTGCTGTATTTCTATAATTGGTGAAGGACAGTTTTTATGTCTGTATGTATGTATATCTGGCACTATCTGACCTTCAGAGAACTTTCTGCAGTTATTTTACTTGTTTTCTGAAATATTTTAAAGGAGTAATTTACCAGGTATTTGCAAATTACTTCTGACAGGTGAATTTTAGTGAATTAGGCTATTGGATGAATTCATTTATTTTAATTTCTTAGTGCAGTTGACTCTTAATTATCCTGACTGAATGAATTAACTATGTGTCCCGGGTGCACAAACACTTGAGCTGTATCTGGGTAGAATACACCTATTAGTCATCCATTAGTTTTCTGCAGCCAATAATTCCTGTGGAAAATGAAACAAACCTGTATCTGATACATTTAGATACATACACACCAACTGGAAAGGATCAGGACTTCTGCAGTCAGTCTCTAGTGAAGGATTCGGGAGCTTCAGGCAGTATGATGTTGATGAATTATCTTTGTATTTGGGTTGTGTCCTTCTCTAGTACCGTCATTTGGAGTGGTGGGCTCTCTAGAGCTATTTGCAGAGGATTTTTTGTGGTCCTTTGAGGTTCTTTAAGAGGTTTCATTTGGTAGATTGACAGCTAATTCCAGCACCTCATCCGTTTCCTCCAAGGGAGGGGAAAACCAGCATCTGAAAGTTGCCAGGTTTGGTGATTCGAACTTCTTGTGGATGCTTTGCAGTCCTGAAATTCCAATCCATTTTGATTACATGTATACCCACTGAGACATAAAAATTCAGAAATGTTTTGTAAAACTCCGAATGAAAACTCTTTAAGTATGTCAGGCTGATTCTTAGACATCTAGATGCAGCAGTCCCCTTGTCCTGCACAGTAATCTTGGCTGTCTTTTGTACTATGAAACACAGTTTTTATTCAATATATTGAATTTTTGCTTCCTTGTTAAGGTATTGGTGGATTTATGGTACGTCAGAGAAGTCGTACAGGGCAGGGGAAGACTAAAAGATCTCTCTCCAGGAAAGATTCTTCTGGATCTGTTTCTGAACAGCTGCCTGGCAGAGATGAAGGTAAGTACAGGGATTTGGGTTTAAATCTTTGTTCATGCTTAATGCAATAAAACCAATGCAACTCATCAACATACATGTTTGTCATGATGGCTTTATTAATTCAACTGAAAATACTCATTCCTGCATAGCTATTATTTCAACAGAGCCCATGATTTACAAAGAAACTGAAATAATGAATTGCAGGCTATTGTAGGAGGTAAATAGTGAGAATTACTATTACTGAATTAGATTTAGAGCAGTCCTCTTTCTGATATACCTTTTTCCAGATGAAGCCCTGGTCCAGCGGTGTCTTGTGGACCATCAGTTCTAATACTCACCAGAGTTCCATATTCCATGAGTGTTTCTAATCAATTGTTACATATCTGTGTATGCTCTGGAAAATCCTTCATTAGAAGGTTTAATGCTATGTTAGTATTGCATGAAGAAACAATTCCTTTTTATTTTAAACTGGGTATCAGATATCTGAGAGTTTCATAAGCTGCCCTCGTGTTCAGTGTTATGAAAGATTATTTTTTAAAAATCATTCCATACTAATCTGTAATACAGAAGTATTTTCTAGATGTGTGTTGTATTTCCCCATCAGTGTTACCTTTTCCAGGGCTGAGGAATCCTTGACTTAATTGGGTTTCTTTTCCTGTGGCAGAGCCATTTTCATGCCTCTGACCCCCCAGTTCTCAGTAGATTGGGCACCTAACACAAAGTCAGATTTTATTCATGGGCTGTTTTCTCTTTCTTGCTGTGTGTGATTAGACTAAATTATTCCATCCATCTGGAGTTGTTCACACTAATCCAGAGAATGTTGAGGTATCATTCAGGGAAGATGTGGAATATGTTTAGTTCAGAGCCTGTTCCCTGGAAAGTCAGCAGAAGGAAGCAGCTGCTTCTAAAAGATGGTTGATACCACCCCAGCTAAAGACCCTGGCCTTGGATTTCTCCTGTAATCTCTCCTGTCTGTTTAGCTGTTGTGTTTTTACCCTTTGTAGAGCCAGATCAGTCTCTTGCTGTAGGTTTGTACAGCACGGTGGAGACTGGATCTTTGCTACAGCATCCAGGCAGTACTATTAAGATCTAACATTAAAATATTATTCGTGCTTGCATTTGTAGAACTACTTTATGAAGCAAGTAAATGCTTTTTTTATCATTGCGACCAGATATTCTAGCTAAGTCCCCAGTTTATGTATGGTGCTTGCTTCCTCTTTAATATTAGTGTTACAGCTATAGTTTCTGCTTTGTAAATACTATTTCAGTGTAGCATACTGCCTTATTTCAGGTAGTGCTGAAAATATTTTGTTAGATCTTTTAATTTCCATAAGGATCTGCTCCTTGAAGCAAAAATTTTTTAAAAAATTGGCTAAAAAGCTAATTCCCCATTCTGGGTAAGACTACAATGCATATTGTTAAAAACAGTATTCTTAAACAAGTATTCTTCAGTTGAAAGTTGGAGCTTCTTTTTGTCTGCTCAGGCACAATTGCTAGTTGAGAAAAGTATAAATTAGAAAAGCATTGTATGTTTTAAATCATCACAGCTTGCTGAGAGCCTGCTTCTCAGTGGCCAGTACTCATCAGCTTGACCAGGATTTTTTGCACCCCGTCACATCCACTCCTTTTCTCTGTAAAATCTCCCTCTCAGACAGTGCAGAGGTCACAGTGTGGGTAAACCTCATTCCACTCATGGTCCTCTGGATATGCTACAGGAGATCACTGCAGTACAAAGCAGAGTTGATTTTGTTACCATGATAATACAGTCTCTTAAATAACTTGCCAGAGTCCTTAACTTCATGTAGTTTGCTCTGACAAGGCAGAAGTAGCAGGACTTTAAAAGTTCTGCATTACCTGCAGTGTTTCTCTTGCTCTGTTTTAATAAAATACTGAATGATTGATGAGCACTGTGTGCTTTAGTGTTTATTAGAAAAAGCAGTGCCACTCTGAAATATGACAGCTGAATAAATGTGTAATTTTTCTTGAAGGGCTTCTTTATAGATTTCTTTTTCTAGGCTGTTCATTATTTAGACGATAGTTCTTTCTCAGATTTAAAAAAAATAAGTTCTTCACTTTTAATTTGAGAAAAAATAGTGTATGAAATGAAAGGTTGTTAATGTGTAGCTCAGCATTGATGACACTGGAGGTACTTCTTCAGTGGAATTGTCTTTTCAAATACCTGGTTGAATGGAACCTATGATTTCTGTCAAATTAGGAAGTTCTTAGGTCTCTTGGAGATACTGAAGTTAAAGGTCTGTGTGTACCTGGGAGATAGAGCAGTGATGTGCCTGGTGTCACATCTGGCATTTCGTGCTGCCACAGCCTGGGTGGCCAGGGCAGTTCACAGCTGGATAAAAGCCACCTCTGGAATGCATCTGGAGTGGTGTGCAGTAACCCATGCACCCCGAGGTAGCCAGATGTGCTGCCACGGTACCTTTAGAGCAAAATACTCAATTTATATAAATACAAAATTTATTTTTTTGTGCCCAAATGTTCCTTTGTAGGTTGGACAGAACAGCTGCCAGACACTCCGATTGAGGAGTCTACCCCAGCTTCTGAAAGTACTGAGAAAATAAAAAAGCGTTACAGGAAAAAGAAAAATAAACTCGAAGAAACCTTTCCTGCCTACTTGCAGGTAAAGCTGGTGATCTGCTCCTTGTGTTGTAATTCCTTTTAAAAGCCTTATCTTCATGTGTTGTTTCATAGTTCATTTAAACCATTAATGTTTCTTTTCTGATGCCAGTTGATCTTTCATACAAAATGGGTTTTCTGTAAAGAACATTCATGAGCTTGTGTAGAAAATTGTATATTATGTTAAATCTCCAGGATTCTGGTGTTCCTTTTCATTGTATTTGGATCTCTGCTTGTTCTGAGAGATGAGATGAGCAGAAGAATCATTTCTTTGCTCTCCGAACTTACACTTGATGTTTCCACATTCAGCCCTGTAGGATGTCTTAGGCTGATCATGCCCCTTCCTCAGCTTCTCATTTTGCTTTTGGAGGATTATAGAACATGTTTTGATAGGGGAAACTTGTTTTCCTGCAGTTTTATGGATTTATATGCCCTGCATCTCCCTACCACAATAATGTCTGCTCTTCCCTCCCATTAATTTCATGGTGTCCCTAGCAGGTAAGAGGCAGCAGTTGTGGATAATAACCAGGATATTAATGATGATTGAGCAACTTCCCTTCCATTAATCAGGTTATAAACTGACTGGTTCATATATATATATGTATCTCACTGAGGATATTATTTGCCTTGTTCTTCTCAGCTGCCTTCTTCATGAAAACTTTCATTATATTGTAGATGTTCACCAAACTTCTTGGCATGAACTGTATTGGAATTGGAAGCAAAGAATTAACAGAGAGGCAGAACATTTTCTCTTTAAGAAATAACTTGTATTTCATAAGTAGAGAAGTGACTTGGAAAGAAAATACTTAAACAACATTTCCTTTGGATTAATAAGGATAAATATTTTTAATGCATGTTTTACTCCTGTAAAACAGAAAATATTTCTTAGATCTTTGTATTACAATAATTGCTACTGAAAAATCTATTTTTAGCTTTATTTTTAAAACTGTATCCTAAATCAGGATTTTAAAGACAGCATGGAAACAGAAAGGTTGTTACATAATGAATAAAGGTTGACTTGAAAATTTGATGGCTTGTTGTCAAATTACTGACCATTCAGGCTCAGGTGAGTGATAGCTGTTACATAATATTGTAAAAGCCACTTTTATAACGTAAGTTAAACATCTCCAGGTGTTCTGTTACTGCAGTTGGACATAAGGATGATTTTGTGAAATGCAGTGTGGGGTCATTCTCAAAACTGAACCAGAGCTCTAGATCAAGTTGCCCAGTAATGTTCCCCATCTTCAGCTGTCCTTTTTGTGCAAGGAGAAATATTTTAACTAATAAACAAATTGTGATAAATAATAACACTGTATTGGTACACTGTCTGTGCCACATACGTGTAAGAAGACTGAAGTTTTTCTTTGTAATCTAAGGCATGAATTTAATCCTAAAACTTTGGTTTGTAGCTTCTTCAGGTAAGTTGTAGCCACTCCTCACAGCCTGGAAGAGATATTGCCATACTGGAATGCTTGTGAGACTGAGACTGTGTTTTTATCTTACTATTAATCCTTGGCTTTTAATTTTAACTTTGTCATTTACCCAGATTTTTCAGTCAGTACAGTGTTCTTCCTACACTGAATTATTTTGTCTCCTTTGCAGGAAGCTTTTTTTGGGAAAGACCTACTGGATACCAGTAGACAGAACAAGATGAGCCTGGATAATTTACCTGAAGAGTCACTTCCGCTTTCATGTAAAACAAACTTGGCCACCAATTTCTTGGATCCTTCATCTGACCCCCTTCTTAGCTCCACCTCCACTCCAGCTCAGGCAAAACTGGGACCTCAAGGTATACAAACCTAAAGTTAGTGATAATTCAGTAGCTTGTTTTTCTTGTTGTAACTGAGGCTTTTCCACTTTTCTCCCACTGTTTATCTGATGTATTTTTCAGCATTCTGTATGTGAACTGTCCTTGTGAGGTTAACTAACACTGATATTTAATGATATTCAGCTCAAGGGCTCCAGCTGTTTCAGAAAGAGCACAGGATGACACAACAATTGGCACTTAAAGCAAATCTGCAGCATCTTGACTATAACATCCATGGCTGTAAAATCCATGAAAATTAGTTCTGTGTAAGAGCAGGCATACAGTTCATTATAGAAGAAAACATAGATACTCTCGTTACAAGATATTTTTAGTAGTCTAGTGAATACTAGTTGGATGAATATCATCCAACTTTTATTTTCTTTACTGTTTTAGATGATTTTAGGTTGCCAGTCTCCTCGGAATTTTTGTTTCACCATGTCCTTTCTGAACATGAGTGCCCTTTCCAGGTACAGTTTGTAGCCCCTAGGCAGTCTTTTGCTTCTGCTATTGCAAAACCTGAGTGAAGGTTCTGCTGAGAGTTTTGCAAATAGCCAGAGGGTTGTAAAGTGCTGCTGAAAGAGCAGCCTCACACAAAAGAGCCATTAAAACCTTGCTGTCTCCTCCAAATTATTTTTTCTCTGTGTCATGTAGTATATGCTGTTGACTAGAGGTGTCTTTATTTTTAAAAACTGCTACTATTTCTTGTATTAGTTAATCATATGTTATTCTTACATATTATTATATTATTCTTATATTAGTTAATTTATGGCTTGTGTTTCATCCCCAAAGTTTTTTCATCTAAAACTGTTTGCACATATTGACACAGTTTCCATTGTCCAGAGAGTCATTTGAAGGAAGGTCACTTATTTATGATTGTTCCTCAGTGAAAATCTGCTAAATGAAAAGCAAAAGGCTGTATCATAATTAAACATTGATTCTTCTACAGTTGAAGTTGTGAGTAATAGAGAATGCAAAAGTTAACTTCCCCTGCAGGGGAAGCTGCTGGAAATGGAGTGTTTCATGGCCTGTATTTCCTTAGTTCCAGCAGTACAAGAAGATAAGCTCACTATGACTTTTTGCACTCTGGCTTTCTTTTGAAGCCAGAGAAATTGAACTTCAGAGGTCTTTGCAGGCCTATCCAACTGCAAGATTGAAGTCACTAATGTGTTCAGGTGCTATGGTAGTACAAGGCTTTAGAAATTCATGAAGTTGATGTTAATTTAATGTTCTATTTTTCCAAAGTTTGAAAGTTCTTCATAAAGAAGCAGAGTTGTAAAACTTTGTAATCTCCTCTTCTTTTTATTCAGAAATAAATAGCAAAGAGGTGGCTATTAATAAATAATCACTAGCAATGGCTTTAGTGGATAACCTACTGTCTTTCCCATTTGACATGTGAGACACTCAAAGGACAGTGCTTTCTGGCCATAGGAATGTTCTCAACAATTGTCTTGCAACTGTTCATATTTCCAGCCAGAACTGTGTCCAGATGGAAGCTGTTTGTTGTAGTTGGAGCCCCAGTGGGTGAAGTCATCTGCCAGTACTGATCAGTTCCAGTGCAGTTCTTAACTCTTTGCCTGTGACTTTGTGGGACCCAGTTACTTCCACAATAGCATCCCCCCGTGTGAGAGGCCCTGGTTCGCTGGCTAATTCCTGAGCTCCCTTACGGAGGAGCTGCAGATGAGAACAGTGTCCCAGGGCACCTGTGATGTTTTCATCACTCCCGTACAGACCTGGCTGTGGAGCAGGAACAACATGAACTGTTTGTTCCCTGCACTGGGGGCTGCAGGGCTTTGTTGTCACCAGCTGTGCTGTTTTCCTACAGTGCTACTTCCCACAAGGATTTCTGACTCCCGTGAGAGTCCTTCCTTAATTGCACAGGTCTTTTCCACAAGGAAAATATTTTTCTCTCGGAAACTCCACTCATGTAATCCCAGGATTAAGGGTTAGATATGTTTGTTCATCTTCCAGAGAGCTGTCAAGCATCTAAAGAAGTGACTCTGCTCTGCTTTCCAGCAGGTACCCAGCACTGCTGGGGAGGGCAGCAAAGTGCTCAGGCTGCTCCTGAACTGACAGTGCATTTCAGGGACCTGTTCTGTGATTTATTTGTTCTCACACCTTGGTTAAGGGTAGCTGGATCTTTGACTAGTCAGGATTGCAGCAGCAATGGGGATTGGCAGAGCTGGACAGAAGAGGGATTTGAGAATCCTTTGTTTACTGTTAATTTCTAGAGAACGTGTCTGAAGTGAGCTTTATGCTCTCAGCCCTGATTCTCGTCTGGCAGAGAGGCCGCTGGTTTTATTTTCAGTTAGAAAACTCACCTTTCCTGTGTTTTTATAACACATGGCACTCTGTTCTGCATGGCACCAACCCTTAAAATCACTTCCAAGTGCTGGAGCACAGTGCAGAGTTTTGCTCATGAGTCTGTCTGTCTGTTCATGGGTGAAGTTGAAGCTGTTGGATTGGATCTCTTGCATTCTGAGGACTGTCTGCCTCTCTCTTTGAGTTTCCTGACCTGTGTGTCCCTGATGAAAAAGAGGCCACTTGACGAAGTGTGTTCTATGAAGGCTCTGGCAATGCGACCTTTCCTTTAGTTTGAAAGAGCCTAAAGTCAGTGTATTTTTTTCTGGAAGTGCTGAAAAAATAATGTGTTCAAGTGGCGTCTCCAGAGAATGCTAAAGAAATTGTTCCTAGACAAAAGGAGTTGTCTGAGTCTCTGCAACTAATTCAGGTGCTGCTGGGACATTTTATAACCAGAAACGTTCCTGTGTGATTAAATATCTTGGGATGGCTGCAGCCTTGTGAAAGGCATTGTTATGATTTTAGAACTTTGTAAAGAAATAAAAGTAAGTGCATTTGAGGGATCAGGATCACAAGATAGCATTAGAACTACTCTCTTGGAGATCCAGCAATACTAGCAAATTATTTTCCTTTTTGCTTTGTCTTGGCTTTCATCTCCACTCTGAAAAGAGTCAAATTAATGAGCAGTATTGAGCTATTTGTTTGGCAGCAGATGTCAACCAGCTATTGACTGTGATCTGAAGCAGCTGACTCAAGTGATTTTGTTGTTTCCAGGATAATATTTAACACACATGGAATTAAAACAAGGGAAAAATAGAAGGAAAAAAGTAAAAACATGCTTTAGATTAGATGTCTTGTGTGAGTTGTATGGATTATAGACTGTGTCTCTCTGCTATCACCAACACTCAAGTATTTTTATAGACTTAACAAACTCCATTTTGAAAGCAGGATAGTCTTCCAGCTTACCTTATCTGAAAGGCCACTGTGGAATTTGATTGCCTTCATAGTTACAGACCCTCTAATATGAAGCCTGAATTTATTCATGGCCAATTTGTAGCTACAGGTGGTAAATTTTTCATCTTTAAATGTTACATCTTTTCACCTGAGCTCTTCCCAGCTACTCACACTATATATTTATATTCAAATTAGAAGTTGAAGTTTTAGGGACTGTTCCCAAGCACAAGGGCTGTGGAGAAAAGCAGCGGTAACATAAATTACTAGAGAAGAATTAAAGGCTGCAAATACAGTCCCAGTGCTTCCTTCATGGGCTTTTTTCTCCCTGATACTTACCTTCCTTCAAGCAGGGATTCAGGAAAGTTAAGGGCTAAAATCAATCTTTCAGCCAGCTGAAGTAATTACATCACCTTGTGGTGCCTGGTGCTAGTTACTTGCATAATTAGACCAAACTGCCGGAAGGAAAAAAAGTATCTGAAAACCCCAAACAAACTTTAAAATCCCCCAAGAAACAACCCACCAAACACCAACATCTAGATTCTGTTGAGAGCCTTGTGTTAACAGTGCTTTTTATCAGGTACACAAAATAACTATGCCTGCAAAGTGGTGTAGTTTTGAGGCACTTTTAGATAGTTTTCCTGGTATCAACAAGAGCTATATTTTGTACATACATTTAAATGGACTGGTCTGCATTGGCATATTAATCCACCTTATTTAGTGGCAAATACAAAACCTGATTTAATTAGGGTGGTTTCATCTTGTCTGCATCACAAGGGATAAAAGTGAAAAAAAACAATCAAGTGAAGAAAAGTAATTTTCATTTTGACTCCGTAATGGAAGAAGGGAAAAGGGTTTTCTCTGAAAATCAGCAGAAGGAACTTGTAATTCATTGTTAAACTTAGCAGCTTGGGAAGTAGCCTCATGATAGAAGTAAATCCTTGGCACCAGGCTCTGAATTAAGCTATGTACTTTCCTGGGGCAGTTGGCTTGTAACAATGGGAAATACATCTGTATTTGTGTGAGACGTGTGTGTTCTTTGGCTTTCTGGTTCTCTTCAACCTGGCCATACATTTGTTTCCCAGGTTGTATATTTTATGATTTGTATTAATCCCTTTTTTCTGTTTAATTTATATTTGCCATCTCATCATGTTTCATTGGTCTGGCAGTGATTGTTCATGTAGCCATGACAGTCTGCAGTTTTACTGAAAAATATTTTTCTCAGCTTTCATTTGTTTGTCAAGCATTTTTTGCAAATGTTGCACATCTGTAATAGTCCAAAGCAACTAGTTAATAAAACCAGATGGGCCATTTGGAGTAATTCCTCTCTAATGAATTGGAGGTCAAGAAGATAATAGTATCAGAATTTATTATTTAATATTAAAGCATTTATTGCTGGACCAGGCCAGTTTTCCTAGATGGCAAACAAACGTGACACTTCTGCCTCTGGCCATTCTCACGCCTTCAGATTTTCTTCTGATCTTAAAAGTATCATCTTCAATTTCCATTTTTTTATTCATGCTTCTTACACTTAGATTTCACTTCCCTATCAGGATGTAGTAACTAGTCACTTCTGTGTTAAGAAGGAGAGTGATGGTAAAAGAAGTAACTGATTTACATTTTTTTTTTTTTTAAGAAGTACCTTTTTTTACATTTACTGTGAGCTGTGTCCTATATAAAACCCATTTGTTGACTTAAACATTCATGGGCCTTTGTATCTTGGAGGTTGCAAGTTTAGAGTAGATCTTGAGATTATTTTTCCCCTGAAATCATCCAGTCTTTGTTTCACATGATGTGATTACATTATCACTTCTAAAACCACTAAACATCGTAAGCACGTGCAGATGGCTCAGTCCTGGCAGGGAGGGGATGCTGGTCAGCACACCCTGACCCCGGGGACATTTGCAATTTAGCACACTAAAGGAGGCCCTCAGAGCCTGGTACATCTGTGTTTGGGTTTGCAGCTCAAGAATATCACCAGAGTGATGTAGAAATGTTGATTTTATTTATTGCATCTTCTACAGGCAGCACCGACGATCCTTTAGCTGATCTTTCTGAGGTCTTAAATACTGATGATGATATTCTTGGAATACTTTCTGATGATTTGGTAAAGTCTGGAGATCATTCAGGTATGTATGTCCATAGAGTCTCTCCAGTAATTGTTTCAGTTTTTTCCTCTTTCTTATAGAAATATTTGTTGTACTGTATCTGTAGGTTATGCTCTAGGTCATTTCAGATACAATTTTCATATCTTAAGAACACCTTGGTTTGGAACAATTTTGGTTTATTCTACCATAAAAATGCCCAACCTTGTAAACATTTTGTTTTTACTTGGCTCTTCGCTTTGCTGCTTAAGAGAGGATAAAATGTAGCTGCCGTTGTCTCTCATACCTGTGTAGCTTTTTTCAGCATGCAGCTTTTTCTTTACTTTTTTTTGTTTTCGTGTTGTAATCATCCATTTTATCTGGTTTGGGTCCTGTAGGTCTTGATTTATGCACTTTCCAGGTTGAGAGCTCACCCTCCCCATTTGGTAAGAATCTAAACAATGGATGATCCATAGTTAGCAGTAGCCCTCTTTCCTAGTGGTTTTAGCTGAAAGAACTGCATGTGTAGAAACTACTTCTCCTTTACTGTGTCACTAATTCATGTTTCATTTTCCACTCTGTGGTGTTCGAGTCTAACACGACCTCTAAACTCTGCACTCTTGCCTTTAAGAGTCCTGCATCAAGTTTTGCGTACAGCTTTTGAAAACCTTGCCTAGTTTTTTTGTGTTCCATGGTACAAACCCATGCATTTTCTTGCTGCCACTGTAAATATTACTTCCTGTAGTAGTGTGTAGTTTGTATCATAGTGGTATATTGTGTAAATGAAAAGCATTTTTACCAATGTGAGTATACTAAAGCATGATTAAAGCAGTCAGCATCAATCCTTTTGTTTTCACTGGATAATGATTCATCACTCTATATAAAAGGTTGGCAATAAGTAGAATGGCATGTTTCATTATTTTAAATTCGGGGTTATTTGGTATCTATTACAGAAATATATTTGAAGTACCGAAGGATAGAGTTATTTTTTCCCGGGTTTTTCTCATTTTACAGATTTATTGACTTGTGAGGGATGTTAGGAAATTTATGTAGTGAGTTGTGTTTTCTTAGTACTCGCAAATCACTTTGATGTAACCCATAATAGTCAGGATTTGTTTTTGAAGTAGAAACTTCTGTAGGTTGTTTTGTATTGGCTGCACTTAACAGCATTTCAGTAAATGTTTTTTGTAATATTTAAAGTGAAGAACATTTTAAGTGAACTTTAAAGTACATGAGGACGGTGTGATTCTTTTCAAAATGTGAAAAATAGTTAAAGTGGAACAATGTACTGAAACCTGTGCATTCAAAACCATGCTGAACCTAAACACAGTAGTCTTACTTCCCATTCTTCCAGTTGCATTATGTTCAATTAACATCCCTCAAACAATACAATAAACTGGAGATAAAGAGTGGGAAAGTTTTTTTTTACATTTTCTAACCAATGTTTTGTTTTGCCTTACCTTTCAAATAATAGGAAGTCGTGGTTTAGTTGACAGCTCAATTCTAGGGCAAGAAAACAGGGTTTATGCTCTTTTTTCAATACTAATAAATTTTGCTATTCATGTCTAACTTACTGTTCTTTCTTCCTGCAGCTGGATTGGATATTGGCCCCATCTCTGATGATCCTTCTTCTCTGCCTCAGCCAAACGTCAACCAGAGCTCACGGCCACTGAGCGAAGAGCAGTTGGATGGAATCCTCAGTCCAGAACTAGACAAAATGGTCACAGATGGTAATTTTTATGTCCTTAATTTTGGCCTTATAGAGAACTTCAGTAGAAATCATCTTTTCTTTTTTCTTCCCCCCAAATGTCACATGTCTGTATTGTAACAGACCTGTTTGGACTTGGTTGCACAATTACTTTTATTGCTTCCTCTGATGATTACTTACCCTGTGTTGCCTTTACTTTGTCCAGGTGCTATTCTTGGCAAGCTGTACAAAATCCCAGGTACGTGTTCTGATCCTCCTTGTCTTTTATGGAACACAGTTCGCAAGCAATGCCAGCAGCTCACGCAGAGTGTTTTTTTCAGAGCTGGGAGGAAAGGATGTTGAAGATTTGTTCACAGCTGTGTTGAGTCCGGCAGCCGCACAGCCAGCTCCTCTGCCACAGCCTCCTCCCCCACCGCAGCTCATGTCTTTGCACAGCCAAGGTATGTTCCTCTGGTGTTTTTGTGAGCAGCAGCCTGGCCAGGAGACCCGTGCACCTTTTAGATGCTGATGTGGAAGTAGGACACACCTTATGCTATGCAAAATTGTGGAAACTGCCATTGTTAATTCATGAAATATTCTAAACCTGTTTCTGAAGGCACTATGTGATTAACATCCCTGTAAATATTGCTAATAGAAAAGGACAGTTATTTGAGATTTTTCTGACATATCGATGCTTTTATTTTAGCTGACACTTTGATGGTATGGAAATTAGTCTGTGATAAAGCATATGTTCTCTCCTGACTTCACTCTTTAATTACTTTGAGTACCTCCTCAAGGGTAAGGCAAGAGTCTGTGTAACACTGATTTACTGAGTCTTAATTTCTGTAAGAATGCAGTTTAATATATTAGCTAGTTCTAATAGAGAGGAGGTTAACTTAATTTAAAATTTATCTTGGAAATTAAACTTTATTTTTCTTCATTACTATTAAAATTATTATGAGTTGATAGAGCATATTCTTGCTCCTGTATTGAAGGCAAGGGACAGGTTGATTTTATTTATTATTGATACGGGTAGAGCTATTTTTTTAAGCAGTATGTGTGAGTATAATTGAATGTGCTCCTTTTCTCATCAGACATCACCTCTAGTGCGTTTTCCCAGAGCTCATGTAGAGAGTGCCCATTCTTTTATGGTGGTATCACAAGAAGTACTATGCCAATTGATTTGACCAGTGAATTAATCATAAGAAGAAAAGCGATTTGTGTCCTAGTTGGATCAATTTTCATAAAAATTACAGAGTTCAAAAACTCTTAGAAAGGACAGTGTTAAAGGAAATAATGGGTTGATTTAAAGCAAAAGATAATATAGATACCAGTGTCTGTTTCCCAGTTACTTGAGTACTTGGAGGTAGCCCCAGCATTTGAGCTCTGTAAGATTGTTCAGCTCCTCCCTGTGGGAACTGCCATGATGACAGAGTTTTAGATTTGCAGTTTGGTTCTATTACAGTGGAATGATCCACATGTTTCTGTGAGATAAATGTTTCAGTAATGGAGCAGCTTGCATCAAGTTGCAGGAATTTCAAATACAATTATTGCTCTCTTCTCGTCAGGATGTGATCACATGGTGCAAACCAGAGGCCTGACTCTCCATCCTGTTTGTTTGCCAGGTCTTCACAGTTACTGTGTTTACCAGCTATAATAAAGTACATTCTCTTAAATTTTGTGTTACCTAAAACTGTAGTTGCTGCATAGCTTACGTAACCTTTAGATCAGAAACAGTCTCCTAAAATGGGAGAATGATACAGTGTCATCCTGCAGATGCATCTGATTCCTGAGCTACTTCTGTGCTTTTAAGGAAATATTGAGCAACAGTTACAATCTCAGTTAAGTGATGGGATCCGAAGCCAGAGTTAATTTTGTGTAGTAACATCTGCAAATACCATCTGCTGGAATGAATCTGCCTGTGCCACATTTGTAATACTGTAATCAAATAAATAACATTTTCTGCCTGCGTACTGCTAGACTGGACATTTAATTAGAAAATACTAATGCTCATTTGAGTAGAGTTATCTGTTTCACTGGTTACAAATTAGGGAGTTAGTAGATAATGAGGCTTACTTTGGTACAATGCTCAGGAGTCTCAGAAGAGGAGATGTTTAATTCAGGTGGCTAATGATAATCCTGCAAGGACTGAAAACCACCTTCTCCATGGCTCGCTGCTTGGATCTGGATGTAACAAACACGAGGACCATTAGCTTTGAAGATATTACCTCAGTATAAAGTGCAGTACTGTGGCATGGGCTACAGCAAAAGTTTTGGAAATCCATTTTTGAAAAAGGTTTTATTTTAGAAAAGAAAAAAAAACGTGCAGGGATGTGATACAGTAGAAAAGAATCCTTTAAGATTATAGGGAAGGATTTAAAACTGATGTAAAATCTTTTCCAAAAATGTAAGATCAGCGCTGTAAAATTTTAAAGCGGTTAGTTTTTCATTAGAGGAGACATTGTTATCTCAGTGAAAGGTTCCACCTCTGCAGAAGCAGTCACCCTTTAAAACAATGATGTAAACTTCTTCTTTCCAGGGGAGAATGCGTTTCCTAGAGTGCCCCTCATGAATGGTCTGATTGGCCCCAACCCTCATCTCCCTCACACGGCCCTGGCTGCTGGAGGTGGGCTGGGCACCTTCTCTCCCATTGCACAGCAGCCATATACTGATGCCAGGTAAGTCCAGGTGGGGGGAATAAAAGATATTTAGTGTATTCAGCATTTAAAAAAGTATGAGTAACAAAAACACCTGGAGGGTGCTGTTGGTTACTAATACTGTGATATTATTAGCTCTTGATAGCCACCGCAAAACCTTGTATATTCTTGCAGCGTGTTCACTACTGACATAGCAAACAGAATAAGTACTGCTAATTGAGGGTTTGTTTTATTATTTTTATACAGTCTATAAACAATCCCTTTTCTTGTCTGTCAGGGATAAGAATCCAGCGTTCAATCCAATGGTGAGTGATCCCAACAGCTCATGGGCACCAGCTCATGCTCCACCCCTGGAAGGTGAAGGTGATACCATGTCCAATGCTCAAAGAAGCACCCTGAAGTGGGAGAAAGAAGAAGCTTTGGGTGAAATGGCAACTGTAGCACCTGTTCTCTATACAAATATCAACTTCCCTAACCTGAAGGAAGAATTTCCAGGTGAGTGATTTACTGAATCACGTCGATGATTTTGCAGTAATTGGTGTATCTTGATTTGAAAGTATCTAAAATAGACTAATCACAGCCTTGTGTATTGACATATTTTTTTGGTTGCAGACTGGGCTACAAGAGTGAAACAGATTGCTAAACTATGGAGGAAAGCAAGCTCTCAGGAGAGGGCTCCCTATGTGGTAAGAACAATTCCCACCTGCATTTGCATACTTTCAGCAAACATATATTTCATTTATAAGATTGTGTTGTTCTGTTTCATTTTTAGTAACTCAAGTTCTAGATTTAGTGGAAGTTCCCTTACTCCAGGAATACCTTTGTAATTTGACTTCTAAGTCTGAATACTTCTACCTCTATTCTTTGTTTGTCGGTCTTGGAATCAACTCTGTTAGTACTATGTAATCTGAAGACATCAGCTTAGATGAGACCAGCTCCCACTGCCTCTCAGCTGCATTTGATTCATGCCTCAAGTCTTCTTTGCTCTGTCTCTTTCTACACAGAATCTCACCAGTTTCTTCAGAAGGATAATAGCAACTGATCATGAGATTCCTCTCCCTTTCATCATCCCCTCTCTCTGGACTGTTCTTTTTTCCCCATTAGAGCTGCTGAAGTCTTTCAGCCATTGAACTAACAATTCCAGAGGTGTCAGTGCTTACATCCCTGCCTTCCTCATTTACTTCTCCTTGTGTTCCTGCTTTACTGTTCTGCTTACATGATTGAAACTCTTCTGATATCTTCCATTTTGTGGAGAGCATGAAAGACTCCATTTTTCTCTCCAAAGTAATTTACCTTTTTCACATCTGAGTCAAGTGAACACAGATATTTGTAGCAGCTCTATGAAGTTACATGGTCATTGATTCCATCCTGCAGAACTTCTGCCATTCGAAGGGAGTGACCCTTAGGCTTTGTTGAAGCCTCTGTTGAAGCCTGTGCACATCCACATCTCAGAACCTATATTATTGATTCTTTTGGACCTTCCCAGCCGTTGCTGGCAAATGTTCTTTTCTTTAAATTCCTGGCACATCTCCATTCTCTCCTTGTTCTTGTCTTTTGTTTCTTCATAGCAGCAACTGGATGATCATTCTCACTCTGCAGCTCTCTGTGGATTTTGCATTTTCAGTCTCTTAGCCTTCTCCTGCCTGCCCTTTTTTCATATAGTCCCATCAGTAATCAAACTTGATTCCTCTGCATGTTGATGACTCAGAGTTTAGTAGTCCTAACCTCATCTCCTACTGTCCAAATCTAAAATTCCCTTTATCTCTGACAACTTTTAAGAGTATAAATCATATCCCAAACTAAGTGTGAGAAGTGGAGTTCTTGATCTTTCTGAAACCCTTTCCACTTGAAAGAATAATTCTCTCATTTCTTCTTTGTATTACTGAGGCATCATCATTATTCTGCTTTTTATTCAGTCTTGCAATTTCAGCACCTTTGGACCTCTGTGTCATCTTGCCCATGCCATAGTTAATCTTGGTCACTCCTTCTTTGTTGTTATTTATAATACCCACTTAACACGGGTGTCATTTACCGCTTCACAATTATTTCTATTACTAATTGCTTTATCTTTCATTGTTCTTAAAAAATGTAGACCTATCCTTGTGCTAGTTATCCAAAAGTCAGCAGCAAATATTATTTCCATTATGTTCAGGAGGAGAGTGCAGGCTCCTGCACACCAGTATTTCCACTGTGTCTCGGTTTGAAAAGACAGGTGTCAGCTTAAGGAAGGCAGGAGCCTCCCTTGAAATGGAAAATGTAAACCCCCTCCCTCTGAATTATTAGAATTTTGAAATTAAGGGGCTCTCAGGCAAAGATATGGGAATAGGAATAACAGTTCTTTACTAGGAAAAAGGAAAAAGCACAAATGCAGGAGTACAAAACAAAACAAACCAAACCACTGACAGAGTCAGAAATATACCCTGACACCCTGTTGTCACAGGGTGTTGGTAGCAGTCCGATTAAACGGTGGCTGCAGCCCTCCTGGATTGGCAGATGGAACCCTGCTGAAGCAGTGATCTTGTAGAAAAGGTCTGGTCTTCCTTAGAAAGTCCAGTGGTGGTTGTGTAGCTCTTGTCCTCTGGNGATAACCCAGGACACACTGATAATAATAATAATAATAATATAATTATTATTATTATAGCAAGATGTGGTTAATTCCTCTCAGAACAGTTCTTGTGCTCCTGCCATGCAGCTCCTGCTGGAGTTCCTGGCATTGTGCACACAAGAAGCTGCTGTGGTGCCTCTCCTGAGGGACTTGTACTCTGAGAGTTGAGTAAAGGCTGAAATGAAATTCAGAGGAATGTTAGTAATGTTTCACTGTAGGCTTTTTACTTTACTTAGCATGCACAGTCGCATCACTTACAGGGAAAAATAACAGTGATTTTTCAGCTGCTGTGACATGGGTGCTCTCATCCATGTCACTGTTTCATTGTTGGGGGGGAAGTATTAAGGCCTTTTCCTCTAGGCAACCCCTACTTGACAGCTGCAAATAAATTTGTGAAAAAGAGGATATGAGGGTTTGATTCAGAAAAGAAATCACATCCTAGATTGGTGGTAAAACAGGCTCTTTGAAACTTCCATTAGATACTTAAAGTGTCACTGTGTCTGTAAAATGCCTCATTGAAGAGGAATTGCTGTGTCTTTATACAGTTTTTCCTGATCCATAAGCCCGTATCCTGTGCTTATACTGTTAACAGACTCAGATCTTTAGAGGTCGTTTAATGGACTAGACTGTATTTTTCTTGTCATTGAAGTTCTCCACATTAGTGGCCCTTATTGATCCAAACATCATCTGCTGTGCTCAGTCTTCACATTGTAGACCACACCAATGTGTGATTTGAAAGGTAAACTGGTGAGATTAATGATTTCTTGGTACAGCACAGTGCCTGGAACAGACACCTTCTGTATAGAAAAGCTTTGCTAATAGGTTTACTAATTTACTAATTGCCAATAATCTCTTAGTTCCTTCCGTATATGTCAAACACAGAATTTCTATAGAGGTGAAGTATTTTCTGTTTGGAATTCTTTTTGAAGTGCATAATGTCATTTCCCCGAGGATGTGTGTGATTAAAACAGGCTGTACAAATAATTTGGTGATAGATTTTGTAGGAATAACAGTGTGCAGTGTGCGCACTTAGTAGAAGAAAATAAGGCTAACTGCATCTTTTCTCTTTTTCCAGCAAAAAGCCAGAGAAAATAGGACTGCTTTGCGCATCAATAAAGTACAGATGTCAAATGACTCCATGAAAAGGCAGCAGCAACAGGATAGCATCGATCCCAGCTCACGCATCGACTCCGACCTCTTTAAAGATCCATTAAAACAGAGGGAATCGGAACACGAGCAGGAATGGAAATTCAGACAGGTGTGTAGCATTTAGGATGTTTTGTTATTTTCTTCCTGCTCTTTATTGCGTTGCCAGAATCTGATGTAATAAAATCAATTTGAATCTTCCTTTGTAGAAGTGTATAAAGTCAGCCATTCTGCTTGGAAGGAAAGAGATGTTATCAGAAGACAAGCTGCTTTAAAAAAAACTTTTCTTTAAATTCTGACTCTTAAATCTTGTGGATTACAGAAATAGGTTGTTCTTTCTTTGCATGGCTGGCTAGTGCAGTAGGTTTTTATTACATATCCTGTATTGCAGTAGCCTTGTCCTGCAGACTGCTGCCTCCCATGGGGCTGAGTGTCTCTCAAAGCCCACACCAGTGCTGCATGTCAGTAACCTTTGTCTCCAGAGTATAAGGTTGGAGAGCAGTGATGCTCTTTAGGCAACCTGGGAAATACTTATTCCCAGGCAAGCCAGATGCATATTAAGGTAATTGAACTTAACAAATAGCTGGACTCTCTGCTCCCATTGCATTTAAAATTTGCAGTTATTTGTAATTGATCTTGCATATGTCCTAAACTTTTAATTTTAGATTCAGTCATTAGAAAGATTTTGTATACCCTAGGCTTAGAAGAGTAACGTTTCTCCTCATATTTTTAAAACAGCAAATGCGGCAAAAAAGTAAGCAGCAGGCCAAAATAGAAGCCACACAGAAGCTGGAACAAGTGAAAAATGAGCAGCAGCAACAGCAGCAGCAACAGCAGCAGCAGCAGTTTGGTTCACAGCAGCTCCTGAACCAGTCTGGCTCAGACACACCCAGCAGTGGGATCCAGAGCCCCTTAACGCCGCAGACTGGCAATGGAAATATGTCTCCTGCACAACAGACATTCCATAAGGATCTGTTCACAAAGCAGCAGCTCCCTGCTACGCCTACATCAGTGTCCTCAGATGATGTGTTCCTAAAGCCACAAGCCCCGCCTCCCACACCCACCCGCATCCCAGTGCACGATTCACTGTCTCAGTCTCAGACTCCTCAGACATCATCACAACAGATGTTTTCTCCAGGTTCCACAAACACAAGGCCTCCTTCTCCAATGGATCCATATGCTAAAATGGTGGGAACACCCAGACCAGCACCCATTAACCAGAACTTTGTTAGAAGAAACACCATTGCCCCATTAGATTCCTGTGCAGCACAGTCATCCATATCTCGGGAGCCGTCGGGAAGCAGGCCTTCGCCAGTCAGGGACTCCTGTTCTTCATCTCCAGGTAGCAGCGATCCCTATGCAAAGCCACCAGACACACCCAGGCCTGTCATGCCATCAGAGCAGTTCTCCAAGCCATTGGGGGTCCCACGGTCACCCATAGTTATGGAGCAGTCAGGGAAGGTTCCTTTAGCTGCTGGAGGCAGCGATCCATTTACTAAGCCAGCTCCTAGGACTGACACATTTCAGAGACAGAGAGTAACCTCTGCTGATGCCTATGCACGGCCTCCATTGACTCCGACTCCGGCTCCTGTTGATGGGAGCCCTGGACCTTTCAAAACTCCCCTGCGCCCTCCTCAGTCCCCACAAGATCCTTACTCATCCATGCCGGCCACACCACGGCGCGTTGCTGTTGATCCCTATGAAAGGCCCCCTCTGACACCGAGGCCGGTGGATAACTTTTCCCATAACCAGGCCAGTGATCCCTACAGCCAGCCTCCTCTCACTCCCCATCCCGCAATAAAAGAGCCTTTTGCCCATCCGCCACGGATAGTGCGACAGCAGGGTGATTCCTTCCCTCAGTCTGGGCCCATTTCAAGGCCAGCTTCTCAGGACCCTTACTCCCAGCCTCCAGGTACTCCTCGACCAGTTGCTGATCCTTATGCCCAGCCCCCGGGAACTCCTCGTCCCACCACAGTGGATCCGTATATGCAGCAGCCACCAACACCAAGACCCGCTCAGCCAGCAGATCTGTTTGCCCAGTCCCCAGCAAACCAGAGACACTCTGATCCATATGCCCAGCCTCCTGGAACACCACGGCCAGTTCTCAGTGATCCTTACTCTCAGCAGCCAGCCACCCCAAGGCCAGGGATTCCTGAGAGTTTTAATAGACCTGCCATGATAAGGCCAGGACTAATACCAAATAGAGATCCTTTCCTGCAGACACCGCAGAGCCGCTTGCAGGGCACTTTTGTCAGGCCATCAGATCCATGTTCTCAAACTCCCAGGTCTGCAGGACCTGCAATAACGGATTCATTTAGCCATGGTGCAGCTACTCCAGCACGTGACCCATATGATCAACCACCAATGACTCCAAGACCTCAGCCAGAATCATTTGGAACTGGTCAGCTGGTCCATGATGCTGCTGAACAGCCACGGCCTGGATCTGAGGGCACCTTCAGTGCATCCGGAAATTCTCCGATGGCTTCTCAAGGACAACAGTTTCCCAAAGTTTCCCAAGTTCCTGGCCCAGCACCCACCACGGGAGTAACAGATACACAGAATACCATGAATACATCTCAAGCAGATACTGAGAAGTTAAGACAGGTGAGAAGAATGTTAAATTCTGATTGTATTCCCCCATTCTTGTTAATACTTGGAAGTTTCTTGCCATTAAACATAGCTACATGTAAGATAAGAATTACCTTAATTTACTTAGTATGTTAGTTTGGTCCTCCTGGATAGAACCACAGTATACAGAATATAGAAACATCAGTAATTTTTAAGGAGTTTGGACAAGATGCAAGAAAAGAAGCCTATAAAAAAAAAGACTATATTTGAAGCTGCTGAAGATGTAGATGGTTGGTCTGTAATAGTGCTTTTAGCTACAGTCTGAGGGAAAAAAGCATTTTAAAAGGACCGTTAGTTCTGTTCTGTAACAAATGAGGTGTGGAGCTGATGTCAGTGACTTATTCACTGGCTGGAGAAGGGATTACAGGCAAAGATCTCAGACCACACGTCTGACTTTGCAGTTGGCCAATGTGTTGAGGTGAATCCTTCCCTTGGTCAGTGCTCTTCTTGAGGCACATTCACTCCAGATTTCTGTCTGTGAATGTTTGGCAGACAGCTCTTGCTGAGAGATAGAATTACATTCAGCTTGTGGAAAGCTGCTCAATCTTTTGTTTGGAAGGAGGGATGGGAAATGAACTTAATGGAAAATTGGTGGTATTTATCATACATTAGAGTGAATTCTGCAGCTGTGGCGTAAACCTCTTGCTGAATTTTCTTCAGTGGACCTCTGGTCACCTTTGTCCCTGAGAATGCACTTCTCCTGTGGTGAAAGGGCCTGCATTCCTGGAATGGAAGAAGGGAAAGAGAGTTGCTTCCATATTCATTGGTAGGATGGGATCACACCATACACTTTAACAAGAGGTCTGGATGTTAAGTTGTGTTACCAGCACCTTGCACCATTTGATCCCCCTTCTGATTTCTGAGGTGATTATGGTTGTTTCTAATAATTTCCTGTAACAACTGAAGGTTTTCTTTCCTCCAAAAGGCTTAACCTAGCAGAGTGTAGCACTTCAAAAGATGTCAGTTGCAGTGTCAAGCATAATGATTTCTTTTAAACAGCGCCAGAAACTACGTGAGATTATTCTACAGCAACAGCAGCAGAAGAAGAATGCGGTTCGCCAGGAAAAGGCCTTGCAGGATGCAGCAGCTCCTCCCCATGCAGCCCCTCTTCAGCATTGGCAGCAAGACAACTTGAATCAAATCTTTAACCGCCCTCCTCCTCCTTATCCTGGGAATATCAGGTCCTCTGTGGTCCCTCCAGGTGGGCCAAGGTTCTCCATGTACCCGAAGGACCAGCGTGGGCCATTCCCTGGGGATGGACAGTTCAATAGGCCCCAGTTTCCAGGAGATATGAACACCATGGGGATGAGACCTCATGGTCTGAGGTAAGCTTGTTGGATCTCTTAAACCCAGGGTATTACGGGGGTAGTTAGGTAAAGGGGGCTTTTTGGACAGGGTGAATGATCAACTGCAGGAGCTGGTAACCTTCCCGAACTCCGTATGTGCAGTGGGTTTTCCTGTAACATTAGAATGTGTGTTTTACACTAAGTGTTTTACACTCTTTTGCTGGGAATTTTTCAGAAATATAAATGGAGAAACTGCAGAACTAGTCGAACTTAGTTGACCTGAAACATCTTGTTGTCCAAGGCTTTGGGGCATTTCTAAAAAAAAGTAAAAGATCAGACTTTATTTTTGATGTCTTAATAATGAATAAATTCATTTCTAATGAGTATGTAAACAAACACCAGGTTCTGTCTGTGCCATTTTTACAATGAATACTACAATGTAGAATGAATACCGGTATCAACACACATTATTATCTCAGAAATTAATTTTTTCAGTATCTGGATTTATTTCAATAATTTCTAAATCCACACATTATTTTTTTTTTTAACTCTGAATTGCATTAACATGCATTTTAATTGCTAGGTTAGTTCTGACTGTCAGAGTTCTCAATCCATTATTATTATTATTATTGAAATTGAAAACAGGTTGTTTATTAAACATAATTAAAGCAATTATTTTATTGTAGTCATAAAGCTCATTTAAATGTAAGCATAATCAGTCAAAACATTTATTTAAATATCTTGATGAATGCATCATGTAAAGCATTTTGGTGAATAGTTATTTAGTCATGTGAGACTGAGAAAAAAAGATGATTTAGCCTTTCGTGCTTTATTTTAGATACGGGTTTCCAGGAGGTGGCCATGGTCCACCCTCGGGTCAGGAACGTTTCCTTGGTCCTCAGCAGCCGATGCAGCGCCCTGGAGTTCCCCCACAGCTGAGGAGATCCCTGTCTATTGATATGCCCCGGCCAGTGAACAATCCACAGATCAGTAACACCTCTGGGATCTCGCAGCATTTTCCCCCGCAGGGAATTCCAGTCCAGCAGCACAACATCCTGGGTCAGGCGTTCATCGAGCTGCGTCACAGAGCTCCTGACGGGAGGCCGCGGCTGCCCTTTAATCCTGCTGCTGCCAGTGTGATGGATGCGGCAGCTCAGCACCAGCGGCACCCTGGGTTCCTGCCCAGGCAGGATTTCCCGGGCCCGAGACAGGCAGAACCGCTGAGACACAATTCTCAAGGAATACCAAACCAGTTGCAGATGTCTGCAAGTTTGGAGCACATGTCCCAGTCCCAGCAGGATCAAATCAATCCTGAGAACTCACCTGCACTTGTAATGCGTTCTCTGGGTCAGCCGGTTGCTGATGCATTCCCAGGACCATCTTTGCCTACATCTGCACCAAGTGATGAATCTGCAAACCTGCAGATTCCCAACCAGCCAAGTGATGGTCTAGAAGAAAAGCTTGATCCTGATGATCCTGCTGTTAAAGATTTGGATGTGAAAGATCTTGATGGTGTTGAAGTCAAGGATTTAGATGATGAGGATTTGGAAAATCTGAACCTGGACACAGAGGATGGGAAGGGAGATGAACTGGACACTCTAGATAATTTGGAAACCAATGATCCTCACCTCGATGATCTTCTGAGATCTGGGGAATTTGATTTGATTGCATACACAGACCCAGACCTTGATGTGGGGGATAAGAAAGGAATGTTTAATGAAGAACTAGATCTTAGTGTCCCCATTGATGACAAACTAGATATCCAGGGCAAGGCAGAAGAACCCAAACAGAAAGAACAAGGTGATACAGCTGTTGCCCCTGCTGACACCCAGTCTCCACCAAAGAAATCAGCTACAGAAAACGAAATTAAAACAGAAGTACTTTCCCCAAACACTCAAGAGGAAAAGAAGAATGAAAAAGAAAAAGGTGATGGAAATACTGAGTCCACAAGTACTCAACAGGCTGCCGAAGTGGAGTTAAAGGACGGAGAAAAGGCTCCTGCACAACCTGCTAACCCAGAATTCCCTGACAAAACTCCTGCTGTTCCTAGTCAAGATACAACTGTGCCTAGTCCAGATGCTCAGGGAGCTGCTCCGCTGCCTGTTCAAGGAGCAGTAAGTTCCTGCAGTATTTCTGGGTCCACCCCAGTCCTCTCAAGTTTGCTGTCTAGTGAAAGCTCAGACAATGCTGAAGCAAGAACTCTGGGATCTCCATCTCAATCTCTGCCACCCACACAAATGAACCATGGATCAGGTATTCCACAAACACTCATGACACCTGCTGGACAGCTCTTGGAAAACACTTTAAATTCAAATCTGCCCATGGTTCCACGAATGAACCATAATTTTTCTCAAGCACCACCAAATCCAGGATTTATTCAGGGTCAGTCATCTAATCATAACTTTGGGACAGGCCAGACATCTAATCAAACTGTGGCTGTACCAAACCGTCCTGGTCCCAGTGGCATCTCTGGTCCCCAACAGATGATGCTCCCTCAGCCATTAGCTCAGCAACAGAACCGAGAGAGGCCACTTCTGCTAGAGGAACAGCCACTTCTTCTGCAGGACCTCCTGGATCAGGAGAGGCAGGAGCAGCAGCAGCAGAGACAGATGCAAGCCATGATTCGCCAGCGTTCAGAGCCATTTTTCCCCAATATTGGTATGTGGGTGTTCTGTTTGTCTGTGTTCCAGTTGTTTTAAAAATGCAGCAATAAATAGTTAAATAATCCACAGCGCTGCGAGAAGCAGGTAAATATGTAGAGCTTGAAGGTGGCATAATAAAAGTCAACCTGCCTATTAGGTACAAAGGGAGTATGGAAATTGAGTATGTAGGTGGAATTCTGAACTCTGTGGCAAGGCTCCTGTTGTCATTACCAGGATCAGGGTAACTCTGCTTTACTGATAATGTTTCTGACATCAGCTGTGTCACATGCTCTCTTCATACTTTAAGTTCTCATAAGACGTGGAGTAAATGCTTCCTTTGTAAAGGAAATTAGGCAATCAAGTGCACTAGCTGACCTTCTGATATTTGATATGTCAGTTCTATGTTTATGGTTGTTTCATGGCATTTTTTTTGCAGTATTTGGTGTGTCACAAGAAAAGGGATTATCAAAAGCTGTTAACTAAGCCACAGTCTAGGCAAGGCCCAGAAACATCGCAAATAATTCTGCTTGTACTAAAAGAATTTTAAGAAAAACTGTGCTTGCATGTTTAATATAACCTAGCAGTTTGAGCATTCAAATCAAGACCATCACCGTCATTTAACTGTTAATGAAACACTAAATTTTGAGAATTGTGTAAGTTGTAACTACATTGACCATCAAGGCCATTCTCATAGTGCAGTAGTGATGGTGCGCCAGTTGCCAATTGAGATCACAGAAAAAACTCTTCTTCCTGAGTCTTAAACCTATAAATAGAATTTATTAATCTGTTGGGTCATAGGCCAGATGTGGTCTAGAGCCCTTCTCAGACTGACCTGCTTTTGTTTGTATGTTGTGGCTGAAAACAAGGACAGCTGTTGCTGGACTAACTTCTCTTAGAGGACACGTGAAACTACTTATTAACCTGGAATATCAAAGTGGAGAAGACAATTAATGTGAAATAGGAATGCAATTAATGTTTTACTGAGCATTTACATATGAACTAAATGTAAACAAGTCATTTCCATTTAATAACTTATAATGTTTCAGCTATGTGATTCACTGCTGCTGTTTTTCTCTTACAGATTTTGATGCGATTACAGATCCCATAATGAAAGCAAAAATGGTGGCTCTTAAGGGGATCAACAAAGTCATGGCACAGAGTAACATGGGGATGCCACCAATGGTCATGAACAGGTAGGCAACACTTGATACCAGTATTTAGGACTACAAAATGTAAAAGGAAATGACAGAGCTTGGGGAAATTGTGTGCAGGATATGAAAAAAAATTCTTTCTGTCATGTAGTTGGCATTCTGTGCTAACACAGGATTATCTCGTTGGGATAAAGCCAATATAGTGTGGCAGTAGGAACTATAAAAGGTATTCAAATGCATCAGACTTGTATTCCAGTTGTAATGTCATTGGTCAACATGGCCAACATAGCTTCACTGTTGATGCTCCCCTTGTTTTCCCACCTACTAGTTAGGTAATGACACATCTCCCACAAGTTGTGCTCGAAGTGGAACCTCATGTTGCAGCAAATCATTTAATGCTGGGTGTAATTAAGATTTAGCCCAAGTAGTGGAAGTTCCGTCCTCTCCTTAAACCCCTTCTGAGCACAAAAGGAGCTATGAGCTGTGCAGGCTGCTCCATTCTGCACTGTCCTTACTGTAGGTGAGGGAGTCCGTGGGCCAGGGAGGATTGTGCCCCTGTTCTTTTTGTGTGGCCTGTCAGACAGGGTTTTCTCTGTCCAGTGCCCCATGATACATGACTTACCCAAGGTGGACATGTACCCAACTCCAGTTGACTGTGCTGGTGACCATGAAACCTAAGTACATTCAGCTGGTTTTCTTTAAATTATAAAATACTAAAATACAAATACAGATACATATGTGTTTTCACTGCTCTAGCACAGTAGGTATATTTACATCATCTCTCTGAAAAATTTAAAATGCAATAATTTCAACCAAGGGCAAAATGTTGTCTGTATTCTCCAGATGTTGAAAAGGTTTGGTAGAGAAGTTCAAGCCAATGTCTGTAAAATACTTGGACGCTTTGTTTAAGTTGGCCATAATACAAAAGGTTGTCTCTCTCCTAAAGTGCTGTTTTTTAAGGTTACAATTTCACTTTGTTTGTCTATAGGTTTCCCTTTATGGGTCAGCCAGTGCCAGGGACTCAGACCAGTGAAGGCCAAAATCATATGCAGCAGGCAATTACACAGGTAATGCAACTTGATATGGGCTTGGAACAAAACTGTTCAATAATGATAACTAGGGTTTGGGTATTTTAATTGAATCATGATTTAATATCCTTATCTGTCTGTTTTACTGAAATTTCCAGGATGGAAGTTTGACACCTCAGATTTCTAGACCTAATCCTCCCAGTTTTGGTCCTGGTTTTGTCAGTAAGTAAAGATTTAATAATTTATTGTGTTTTTTGATTTTTTTTTCATTGTACAGTTCCGTTTTCTTTAAAATGAACTATCCATAAATGGATCCTCTTTCAAAAAAAATCATCCTTTTAAAATTCAGTCATTTCATCATTTTGATGCCAGATAATGAAGGAGTGTGTAGTAAATGCTGCTAACATTTTTTTTCTTGAAGCTATCATCAACAAAACACCATAAGGAAAGACGGAAACAGAAAATTAACATTTTTTGGATTAGTGTGAGAGTGGTAATCTATTAACTGGCAGACTGCTCTAGCAGAAACCTGGTCTTTGGTTGTGTTGCAATATTCTGAGCTCAGTGAGAGCAACTGTCTGTAGTGATGGGATTTTTTATTTCAAAAAGTTTTGTTCGTCATCATTATCATTTGAACAAATACCAGAAAAGCTTTCCAGGCATTAGTTAGGCAAGCCTGGCTGTGAAGCACAGTTGTTGAAAGCAGAAATATACTGCACAAGCTTTTTGCATTCCATATTTCTGGCTGCCCTAGATCAATTGTGAATCCTGGTCTCTATGATGAGAAAGATTTATTAGCAGAAATTAGAACTGAGCATATGTTGGGAGAGGAAGACCATGTATAAAAAAGTGTTTCTATCACTACAAATACTTCACTTGATATTTATGAATAAGAAACAGAGGTAAACACCTTCACATTTTCCAGAAGCTGGAGTAGCAGCACTGAGTGTGCAATAAGGAGCTTTGGCAAGATTGTCTGTATTAATTATTTGTGGTGAGATTTCACATGGCACTCAGCATGGCCCCGCTCTGGTTGGGTTGTGGTGGGTTCTGAGCACTTGAGCAAATCTGTTTCTCAGTTCAGTAGTAGTTACCCTTACCTGGAACTCGTTAATATTTCAGTACTTTCATGTTGCTCCCGTTACTCTCAGTGTTTCCACTCAACTGTCCCCTCAGTTTGTGGGATCAGTTCTGCAGAATTTTTCCCTGAAAGCACCTCGAGGCTGTAGCTCACCCTGAGTGGGTTTAGTTGAGCTGTTCAGAGTCAAAGCGGTCACTGACACCGTGACTCCTGAAGTAGAAGGTGGCAGAGTGGACATGGTTGTACTGAAATCATGCTGCTGTGTGGTATCCCTGTGAAACAAGGACCTTCACTAGGAAGATCTGTGCTGTATTCCTGGTGTCCCAGCTCACTGAAAATGTGATCAGGAGACAAATGACACCATCACCAATGTTCTCTCTTGCTTTCTGTGCTTAGTGCAGATCAAGAGTTACCAGACATGGTGGTTTTGCCTCCAGGAAAACATGGGAGAGCAATGGACTGCCCGTGGCAAATGAGCATTTCTCATTTGTAAGAAGAGCAATGTCTCTATTACAGCCTAAATGAGAGGCATTTATTTTGGGGGGAGGAAATGGCACTGGTGCTGAAGGTCCTGTGCTGAGGGCTGCCACTGACAAAGTGATTTTTACAAAGACAGTATCTTTCTTTCACTTAATGAATATTCGATGGTGTTCATTGTCTTAATCTTTTTCTTTGAAGTAGTCATAAAAATAAATTTTGTGTGTGTACAACAGTTTTCTGCAAACACCAGAATTAGGCTGCATTTCCTGTAAGTTTATGTCCTTGCTCCTTAATCTCTTCGTACTTGAGTACTTCCAGAGATCTTCCATGTGCCCTCTTCTGTGGCAGAACAGGGAATCACTGGGTTCTGTAGCTGTTCTCAAAGCTACATTCGCTCACTGGCAAGTGCATGTTTGCTGCCTCAACAGCTGGCTGATACCTCCTGAAATGGACTGTATTAAAACTGTTTTCTCTCACAAATGCAGTTACTCGAATCTGTGTCCTTTACTCAGGTCACTCTAGGAGTTTAGTATTTCTTCAAATACCAAATTCTCTGTCAAATTTGGTTGAATTTGATCACTAGTCTCTTAAAATAAGGCGGGGGAAGCCTGATGGTTAAACTTGAGCTCTAAAGAGTAGGATGAGAGCTCATCTCTGCGATGAGATCATATCACACTTCATTTCCCTTCCCTCTAGATGATTCACAAAGAAAGCAATACGAGGAGTGGCTGCAAGATACACAACAACTTCTTCAAATGCAACAGAAGTACCTGGAGGAGCAGATCGGAGCCCACAGAAAATCCAAAAAGGCCCTCTCAGCCAAACAGCGCACAGCCAAGAAAGCTGGCCGGGAGTTCCCAGAGGAAGATGCAGAACAGCTTAAGCATGTTACTGAGCAGCAAAGTATGGTCCAAAAGCAGCTGGATCAGGTAATCATCTGGAGTCCCGACTGTTCACCTTGGCACTGAGCTGTCACACTGGTAATAACTCTTTCCTTTAAATCTTCTGAAAGATATGGTGGAGCTCTACCTAAGGGGAGCCACTCCCTGTTCTGTTTTGCGTGTGTAACAGCATTGCTCTGGAGTGTAGATGACCCTGGAGCTGCAAAGGAATATGCTGTGGCAAACATTATGGCAAAAAGCTGGGTTAGTACTTTGGGAAGAGGGGAATTCTTTGGCAAAATGACGTGCAGCAGAGTTCTTGGCACTATGCCAAGCAAAAATGAAATACTCAGAGAAAAGTTTTAGCATGCAGGGCTTTGTTTCAGTCTTGAATGAACCTCCTAACCTAGTCTTCTTCCTTTTTTACAGTTTGAAAATGTCTTTTCATTATATCTTTAGTCTTAGTCTAGTTTTGTGGTTTGTCTCATTCCTAGATGCTGATCATCAGTATTGTGTCATGAAATAACGCAGGTCAGAGGAATATCTGGAGATCTTTCAGTAATGATCAAAGCAGAAGTAGCTTCACAGTTAAATCAGGTTACTCAGCACCTTGTCAGTCAAGTTTTGTAAGTCTCCAAACAGAGATTTCCCAGCCTCTCTGGGCCCCTGTTTCTACATGTAGCCACTTTCACTGGGCTTTGTTTTCCTTTCCTTGTATTCAGTTGGAATTTCACATGTTACAACTGTGGTGATAGTGAGTGAGATGAAACATGAGATGGGTTTGTTAAATCTGTGCTTTGCCCACTGGTAGTGAATGCTGTGTTCCTCAAGATATTTTTTATAAATTATCTGGCATGATTGTCAGGATCAGCTAGTCCTGTTGAAAAAGAAAACGCTTTAGAATTATCCTTTACTAGTATGAAGGAAAAAAATTGGCAGCAGACAGCTTGGAATGAAGTCCCGAGTGATACCTGACCCTTGAGTTCTTGCTCCTGTGTTGCTTCCAGACAAAGTATGTGCTGGATGGGATATTTGTTGGCTCATCTTTCCACTGTGTGGAAGAGGGATGGAGTGGGTAAATTTATATCTACATATTCTTTTTTCCCTTCCACAATGAATCTCAAGTAGAATAAATGAAAAAAAATTCCCTTTAACCAATCTTTATCACACATACAAGAGTCTACTCTTACGGTGGAGAAACAGTAAAGTAGCAGCTGCTAATCATGACATTGCTGGCAGATTCATTTACTGCCCCCTAATTAAGTTTCTCCTATTCGTAATTTTTAAATTTAAGTTTAATCTACTGCTGGCAGAAGCCATCCACTGCCCTTTAGCCACTGATTTGGACCAGTGGTTGATTCATCCACATCTAAGCAGCGTTTTGTTCTGTACCTTGTAGGAGCTTAAATAAGGTTTAAAGTATAGTTTTAAGGGTGTTCTACTGGAAGCAATTTGCCACTCTTTCAAATCAGATCAAGTCATTTTTCTGCAATCAAGCTTCTGTTAGTTTTTGAAAAGTCTCTGTATGTATGGAGAGAGAAAAGAGCTCTTGGATCCCTGTGAGTGGCTGTTCCTGGACACAGGCACAGAGAGCCCAGAGCTGCCTGGGCCCCAGGAGCTGATGTGAGACAGGGTTATTGGCCAGGCCTGGAGCCACACAGACACTGCCAGATGGCCCCTGTGGCACTGTGCCTGTGCTCACAGGCTCTGCCTGCTCTCCCTGCACTGCTGAAATCTCCAGCTCAGCTCAGGGCCTCTGGGGGTGCTCGGCCCTGGGCCTTGGACAGCTCAGCTCATTCCAGGGACAGCCCCGGCTGATCCGCCCCTGCGGGCTCTGGAGGATGTGGTGCTTTGGGTGCCTCGTGGTACAGCCCCACAGAGCCTGCACAGGTTTGGTGCTATAGGACCACAGAGAAGCCCTGGAGCACTGGATTTGTGCAGTGCAGATGGATCCAGTGGCTCTGTGCAGTGGCACTGTTTATCCAGCAGTGTCAGTGCCAAGGCAGAGCTCATGAATCATCTTGGACCTGGGATAATTGTGTAAATAACCTTCTGGGTGCATCTGTCCTGCAGTTTGAAGCATGTCCTGTGGCATCAGTGTTAACCTGAGCTTTCTGGCTTATCCCTTGCCACAGATAAAGGCGAGGGCTATCAAACAATTAGAATTATGTTACAGAGTTTTTCATCCCTGCGTAAGTTGTGGAAGTCATAATCTGATGGACAGAAGTGAGAGGGAGATTTTCCATAATGTATGTGTCATCAGCCAGTGGATTGCAAGTCCTTTTATTTTTTTAGAGACAAGTTTAATTGGGTATGTGCAGTGTTGCTGAAAGGCTCTTGCTTGTCCAGTTGATAGTGTCATATCCTTCCCTTGACTTCTGCTTGTCTGAACTACAAGACATAACTTGTAGTGTCCACATTAAGTTTATTTTGATCTTAAAATTCTAAATTTTCAAGCGGGAGTTGTATTTCCATCTGACATGAGATGTTTGAGGATCTGCCCGTGAACAAAGGGGAATATCCATCACTGTTTTCCTGCAAACTTTTCTTTTCAAGTTACATCTTTTAAAAATATTGCTGATGTGTGAACATCATCTATCTCACTGTTTCCCTTTTCCTGTCAGTTCCCAACCGTTTGTATCCTGTGCATGGATAATAAGATCTGTAGGACAAGGATCACTGCTGGTTTAGGTTTGTATATTTAGCACAGTGCAGTCTTGGTGTGTAATTAGAACTTCGAGGTGCTGCTGCTTTGCCTGAAGTCTTGGGACAGGGAGTATTTCTAATGAAATAGTAGCTGTTTAGCATTAAAAACACAGCGGAAAAGCTATTTTGGCCTGAGGTTCATTGTCTCCTGGAATTACAGTGGTGAGTTACATGGTTTATGCTGCTTACACAGCCAGTACGTGGCAGGGATGAATAATGACTGTTTCAATGTTTAGATCCGGAAGCAGCAGAAGGAGCACGCAGAGCTGATTGAGGAGTACCGGATCAAGCAGCAGCAGCAGCAGCAGTGTGGAATGGCCCCCCATTCCATCATGCCGGGGGTCCAGGCCCAGCCTCCCATGGTTCCAGGAGGAGCAGCACCAGCAATGAATCAGCAGAACTTCCCCATGGTGGCACAGCAGCTCCAGCATCAGCAGCACGCAGTGGTGATCCCTGGACAATCCAACCCCACCAGGATGTCAAATTTATCAGGATGGCAACCTGCAAGTGCTCCTGCGAGTCACATTTCCATGAATCCAGCAAGGATGCAGCCTCCAATGACACCATTGCCAATTACTCCTGGTACGCCAGCTCCTGTGCCTGGCCCAAATGCAGCTGCACAGTCAGGGCCACCCCCAAGGGTGGAGTTTGAGGACAACAACCCTTTCAGTGAAAGTTTCCAGGAGCGGGAGCGGAAGGAGCGCTTACGGGAGCAGCAGGAGCGGCAGCGCATCCAGCTGATGCAGGAGGTGGATCGACAGAGAGCTCTGCAGCAGAGGATGGAGCTGGAGCAGCACAGTATGATGGGGCCTGAATTGAATAACAAAACATCCTTATCTCAGATACCTTTCTTCAATTCGGAGCTGCCTTGTGATTTCATGCAAACCCCGCGGCCCCTGCAGCCATCCCCACAGCAGCAGCAGCAGCAGATGGGGCAGATCCTGCAGCAGGGTGCTGTGACCTCCCCTCCTGCCACCAGTTTCATGCAAAGCACAGAGCGAAGGCCAGTAGGACCTGCAGCTTTTGGACCTGATGCATCTGCTGTTCCAGGTGGAGCCCCCAATTTCCATAATGTAAAACAAACTCATGGGAATCTCCCTGGGGCTGCCTTTACGCAGAACCAGGTCAGGCCTCCATTTCCTTCCGCTGTACCTTCATCTCCAGTGCTGGGGAGCGGTGCCCCATGTGGGTCGGACACTGGTGTGCCCCAGGCAGCCAACATCCCTGTGTCAGGCCAGTCTCTCATCCAGCTGTATTCTGACATAATCCCAGAAGAGAAAGGCAAAAAGAAAAGGACACGGAAAAAGAAAAAGGATGACGATGCCGAGTCAATAAAAGCCCCGTCAACTCCACACTCGGATATCACCGCACCATCAACCCCAACCATTTCTGATGCTACCTCCACCCCCACAGTGAACACCCCCAATGAGCCACGGCACCAGGATGAACAGGAATCCGTGGAGTTAACGGGCCCCTCGACATCCAACGCAGGAGAGAGCCAGAGCTCCCCGGAGCTGGAGGGGAAGCTCCCCAGCAGCAGCAGCGTGTCCCAGAAACAGCCCGGTGGGAATGCGGAGGCTGAAAAGGCTAAGACGGACACACCCACCAGCCTCCAGGAAGTTAAACTGGAAAAGGCAGAAACTGATCAATGCTCAGGTCAAGCTGAGCCTAAACCAGAAAATCCAAGCAGTATTAAGGTGGAGGAGGATAAGGTCACCTCACAGCCGACCTCCTCAGCTCTGAGTCCAGCACAGCCACCTGGTGCTCCGGCAGCCAAAGGGGAGTCAGGGAATGAACTGCTGAAACACCTGCTAAAAAACAAGAAGTCCTCATCTCTTCTAAATCAGAAACCAGAGATTAGCGGCCGAGCAGAAGAAGAGGCTTCTGGGGATAAAAAGTTAGCAGAGAAGCAGAGTCCAGCTGAAGGAATGGTGAGCCTGGTACTGGTTTTGTTTCACTGTGGTCAGCAGCAGTCCAAGCCTAGTCTGTGCCTTGGTGTGGGCATGTGTTGGGACATAACCTACTTGTGTGAGGGTGGAGGGAACTTTAGCCTCTTCCCTGCCTTTTCTCCACAAGTAAATAACCTGTGTTGAAAAAAGAATAAATTTTAATATGACTTCTTAGGTCACCATATTCATAAATCACTAAAATGCAAAAACCCCCCATTTTTCTACAGAAAATTGTCTTTAAAAATACCACTTCGTAATACTAAGGCAGGATTTTACAGTATGATTCCTAATTACTCACTGGTATGTGTCTGTACAGAACATGATGTGTCTGGGTGCTGCTTTCTGCTGTGACTCCACCTGAGTTGTCTGTATGATTTATTAGTTTATAAGGTCCTTAAAAACAGACCTAAAGAAAAGTGCTTTCTGTGGAGGTAGTGCTTTGCACTTAGAAATGTTGGTCATTTTATTGTAATCTTAATCTTTACTTTTGGGTTTTGAATGCCTAAACTCTAAATTCATTGTTTAAAAAAAATTAGGTGTATTTAAAAGGAATAAATACTCATAAAAATAAAGGTAATAATTGTGAGCAGCAGGTAATTTAAGTAAGTATTAAACATCCGTAGTAAAAAGATGTGACAGGAATATTAGAATACTGATGGTAGGGATCATGTAGAGCTGTTTAAAATAATAATGGATTTTTAAAATAATGGACTTTATTTTGGCTTGCCCCTGTGGCATTAGAGTCCCATTCTAATCCCTTTTACCCAGCTATGCTTCCATGGGAAAAAAGGCTTTGCAGATTTGTACTTGGAAGTATTTAAGCAAGTGGTACAATCCAGAAATATTTCACAACCCTTTTTTTTGTTTCTAACCTCAAAATACTTTTGTATTTTATTAACTTCCACGCCTTTCCTCTGCCACCAAGTCTGTCTTTCATTAGGCCCTCATGAACATCTACAAGGTTTCATGCACATGTAACTTTATTTTAGCGGGTATTCCAAAGAGAATGTTTCTGGCCTGTGAGTTTTTAATGATGTTTTCAGATGTCAGTGGTGTTAATGGGAGGTCATAATTCTGTCTGTAGGGACAGTTTAGCAGTTCCACCTGCCAGTAAAATACACTTTGCTATCGGTGAGATTTATTACACTGTGCCTGTGCTTTCAGAGTTGTGCAGTAAATCGGAGTGAGCTGTGTATTAACATGTCAAAACTTCTGCTGCACTTCCTTTTCTCACACCAGCAAACTGCAGGAGCCCAGATGCAAGGTGCATTTGGGTGCAGTAACAGCCAGCTCCAGAGAACAGATGTAGGGCCTGAAACCAAGAAGCAGAGAAACAAGCGGGCTCAGAGGACGGGAGAGAAGGCAGCTCCTCGGTCCAAGAAAAGGAAAAAAGAGGAGGAAGAAAAGCAGGCTGTTTATCCTAATGCAGATACCTTCATCCAGCTGAAACAGGTAAGGGTGCGGGGGCTGGGAAAGGCAGTCCAGAGGACATGTGGAACAGTGGACGTCTCCCGATGGAAGTGAAGTTGGTCATTAAGTTGAATTTGGAGCACAGGATGGAGAAAATGAGAACTTCCACAAAATCAGGGAATTGAAAGTTTGGGGCCTGTTTAATTTTGGCAGGTGGGTTGACATGGCAGGTAGTCCCAAAGCCAGAGAGTTCCTGTCAGCTCTGGCAGCCTCTGGATGAGCTGGCAGAGAGCTGGAGCTGTCTGCATTCCTTAATAAACAGAGAGGCCTGTGTTTGACAGTTTCCTGACAGTGGATAAATTCCAATTCTTCTTTTATATTAGAAATCACTCTACTGATTGGAGCATTGCAGTGTTCTGTGTTATACTTAAATTAATTTCTGACTTTTTTTTTTTTCTTTTAATACAGCAACTTTCTCTTCTGCCTTTGGTGGAACCAATAATTGGAGTGAGCTTTGCACACTTCCTCCCCTATGGCAGTGGCCAGCTAAATGGTGGAAATCGACTTGTGGGAAGTTTTGGTAGTGCTACTCTTGATGGGGCTTCAGATTACTACTCCCAGCTCATTTACAAGGTATGGTTTTAATCTGGATTTCTGTTGTGTGCTCTCTGTGGTAAGAGAAGTCCGTGATACCATTACTACCAGCCAGAGTTCCTGCCTTTTATGCAACTAGAAGAAAAATAATCTTCTATTGCTAGACTAGATAGTGCAGTGGTGAAACCGTCACCATTGTTTTACTCTCTGAAAGTGGAAATTGGTTCTGGAAACTGTGTTGTTGTAAACTCATTAAAAACTCGAAATGCTCTTTTAACAAATGGATGCTAAATAATGAAAATTGTAATTACAGTTTTGTGGAGCAGAAAAGACTGGATTCTCAGTACTTTGCAAAGTCATTGAAAGCATTAAAGCGTTTCTTAATGTGAATTAAATAAGAAATGGACTTTTTCTCATTTGCCCAGCAAGCCCTAACTAAGAACCTGGGAACTCTGAACAAAATAGACTGTTTGTTGATGAGTTAATAACCCACAGCATTTCAAATTCAGTCTCTGAGATCAGAGTGGCAATACTGGGAGGGCAGCAGGATACTGAACAGGCAGAATCAAATTGCTGCTTGGATACCCTAATATAAAAACCTGTTAAAACCGGTGGTGTGTTCTCTAGCCTTACAGTGTGTAAGCTGAGAATGGGACCTACAGAAACAGATTTGTGGTCAAAAGTAAGTAATGAGGATTAGCTTTGTAGGCATGCAGCAACAACAGATAACTGAAGCTCTCATTTAATTTTCGTTTAACATATGGGCAGTTGAATAAACTGGTGAGAAGTAGCCCAGTGTGAACTTGCAGAATATCTGCTGCTCCGTGGTAGCTGCTTCAGTGACAGCTCATCCTGTGCTGAACATGAGGCAGCTTTCCCTTCAGTGACAGCTGGGGAAGCTGCCTTGTTTGTGGTGCTGGAGAGTCACTGGGGAATAGCTCTCTCAGCATGGAGCTGGGACCTTTGCTGAAACTGTAGGAGCTCGTTTGAAACTATTCCTTAAAATGTTCTCAGTGCATTTTTGTAAACAGTGTAGCCAGGTCTTTTGGTGATGTGTTTGGCAGTGTACTCATGTAAACTGTTTCTCTGATACCACTGATACAAGAAAAGCCAGTCACTGTGTCGTTTACAGTAGATACTTTTCTGTATTTGGTCACATGCTTGGGCATAGACTATGGCTGCTTATCAGTGCTACATCTGGGTGTAAAACTCTGAGTGGGTTACATTGTCCGGTAGTGGAGCAAAGCAAGTTCTCTCCCTGTGTTCCCTCCTGATTGATGTTCTTTAATTAATGTCATGCAGCAGAACAATCTGAGCAATCCCCCGACCCCCCCGGCCTCTCTCCCTCCCACGCCGCCGCCCGTGGCCTGCCAGAAGTTGGTCAACGGCTTCGCCACCACGGAGGAGCTCGCTGGCAAGGCTGGAGTGCTGGGAGGCCACGATGGTAAGGGTCGTGTGTGTTGGTTCTGTAAAGTGAGTTCTGTTTGTAGCAAACGGCAAAACACATCTTGGAATCTCAGAATAAACTGAATTGGAAGGGACCCACAAGGATCATCAAATCCAGCTCCTGGCCCAGCACAGGACACCCCCAAGAATCCCACCCTGTGCCTGAGAGCGTTGTCCACATGCTCTTCGAACTCAGTCAGGCTGGTGCTGTGACCACTGCCCTGGAAAGCCTGTCCAGTGCCCAACCACCCTCTGGGTGAAGAACCTTTTTCTGATATCCAACCTAAACCTCCCCTGACACAGATTCAGGCCATTCCCTCAGGTCCCTTCACTGGTCACCAGAGAGAAGAGATCAGTGCCTGCCCCTCTTTGTCCCATCATGAGGAAGCTGGAGGCTGCTGTGAGGTCTCCCCTCAGTGTCCTCCAGGTTATCTCCTAGGATGCTTCTCAGTTGCAATACTCCTTTATAAAAACAAAACACGCAGACTTTTTAACGTTGTAATCATTACTACCCAACAATATTTTGCACCTGTATAGTGTCAGGTGTTGGTGCCTTTGCCTTGTTCCCTTTCAAAAACGTGTTGAGAGTTAGACACACTCTTAAGAAATGAAAAAGAAAACCTTAATATAATTTTTTTGGGTCCAGTACAAATGACTGGCGTGAGCTCCTTAGTTGAGTGAGCTCAAAGCAGCCTATCCAGAATGTGTGCAGTCAGTGTGTATTTCCTGATGCTTACAAATTGGACAGTTAAAATTGCTTTCTGTTCTTTATACTGGTTCCTTTTAAGACTATTCAGTGATTAAAATCCTTTTTTTCACATCCCTTTTCCTTTGTTGTTAACAAAATTGTTGACTTCTTGTAGTTATGTGGATTTTTTAAGTAAACAAACATCCTCTCATAGTGGCAGGAGACACACTCAAAAGCCTTTCAAGCCCTGCTTGCTCAAAATCTGCAGGTTTTTGTAAAAATGGAAGTTAATCCTGAATGGTCACAATTCTTTGGACTCCCAAGTGTCTGAGAGTGGTGTGGCCCTACCCACACCCGGCAGGCAGCATGTCTGTCCCTGAAAGAGCTGTCCAGATGTCTTACTGTGCTGTGCCTCTCTGGTTTCAGTTACCAAAGCTCTGGGGCCAAAGCAGTTCCAGTTGCCTTTCAGACCACAAGATGATTTATTAGCCAGAGCAATGGCTCAGGGCCCCAAAACTGTGGACGTTCCCGCTTCACTTCCAACACCACCTCACAACAACCAGGAGGAGTTAAGGTAGGTTTTCCTTGACATCCTCAAAAAGGCATTTGGGGCAGATCCTGTGATCTTTCAGTGGGTGAGACTGTGAAGGTGTGGAGAAACAAAATCCTTTGTGCACAGCCACAGAATGGCAGAGAATGGAATGGGATCATTTTAACTCTTAACATTCCATGTGTAGAGAGCAGCATAATGAAATAGATGATTCCAGCCATCGCTAGACTCTAGATACCGTTAAATTTTTAGGAACTCCTTACTTTGCTTGATACAAGTAGGTGTTTTTCCTGGAGTGGTGTGGTGCTATAGTGACAGGTGACTGCTGTAGCAGCAGCAGCAGGACTGTGCAAGAGCCAGCCTGAAACTGCCCAGCTCCACTCAGATTCCCAGGTGAGAAACAGTGGTTGGAACATGAGTCTCCCTGCAGAGATCTTCCTCTTTGCCTCCCTTGCACTTGCCTACCCAAAATATGGGTGTCTGTGAAACTCTGGAGCCTGTATGTGGACAAAAGGCAGATAGTTTAAATATTAAAACAGTTCAAGTACTAAATGCTAATTTTTTACACTGATAGATAGAGCCATGGGGAACAGAGGGTTTGGCTTTGTTAGTGTCTCTGTTTTTCTTCATGGATCTTTCCCAAGAAATGGAATATGTGTGCAGTGGAATATGAGATACCAAGAAGTGATGGCCAACCACCTACTTGTGTTCCGTGACCAGTAGCAAGAAGCAAGTTCATTTTAGCTCCCTGTCATGATTTATAGCTTTATCTTACCGAAAGTTTAGTCCATGTCCGAAACGGCTTTTTTGGGTTTTGTTCTAGGGTTCAAGATCACTGTGAGGAGAGGGACACGCCTGATAGCTTTGTTCCTTCTTCCTCTCCTGAAAGTGTGGTGGGAATGGAGATCAGTCGCTACCCAGACTTGTCGGTTGTAAAGGAGGAGAACCCAGAACCTGTCCCATCTCCCATCATTCCCATCCTACCCAGCAGCACTGGCAAAGGTGAGGCTGCAGCAGAGTGAGCACAGCCAGGATTGGTTTTTTCTGTATTCCCGTAAGTGCAGGATTAACCTGCTGTATTCTGTTTTATTTTCAGGTTCAGAAGCCAAAAGGAATTACATAAAATCAGAACCTGGTTCAGGAGCATTACCTGGTTCTGGCTTCTTTGCCTCCCAGCTTGGACCATCCCAGAATGGTCCTAAATCTGGCCTTATCTCTGTAGCAATTACTTTACATCCCACAGCTGCTGAGGTAAAAGGAATAAGTACTTACGTTGCACATAAAGTACAACAGCAGTTAATGTGGTTTATATATAGTGACTCTGAGGGGGTTACAGGGCAATAATGCTGCTGTTGCAATCTTCTCATAGTTTGTATTTCTGCTGTCTGATCCTCCTGTCAGATGTAAACAAAGGTTTGTTTTTATTATTTTTAGAACATCAGTAGCGTTGTAGCAGCATTCTCCAACCTGCTACACGTCAGAATTCCCAACAGTTACGAGGTCAGTAATGCTCCAGATGTCCCATCCTCCATGGCAGCCACCAGCACTCACAGAGGGAACCCATCTATGGAGTACAGGCAGCACTTGCTCCTGCAAGGTCCCCAGGCAGGATCCATGGGACCTGCCAGGATCGTGGGGCCCTACGGACTGAAGCAGCCCAATGTGCCCTTCCCTGCCAACAGCAATGGTGAGTGGGCTTTAACTTCCACATGTTCAGTAGCAGGGTTTAACTGAGTCAGTATTGATGCATTCCAGCCTCATAAATTCATGCTCTAGAATTCAATAGCTGATTCTTGGTCCAAATAAAACTTTTCTCTTCTTACATGATGATGTGGATGCTCCTGGATTTAACCATGAGTAGTTCTCATGCATCTCAGAATTCCATTATCTGTTTACATCACTGTCAGTGAGGTATTTTTCTCATAACTCCTATTATTGCTGATTTTTTGTATTTTTTTTTTGTCCAGTCTGGTTTTAAATCCATCATTCAAAAAGATTGTTCCCATGCTGGAAAGCTTGACATGGTTGTTTAAGCCTGTATTTCTGTGTTAGTTTATTTTTACACAAGAATATATTTTTGCCTTGTTTACACAGTTGGTTTAGGTCTGATTTATACAATTTATCCATCAGGTCAAGGTTTAAAGCTCTCCTTCCATGCCCTGTCCAGGAGGGTGCTAGTCCTCTAGACCAGTGAATAATACTGTGATCTCTGATGAATTTGGTTTGATCTGATACAGCCTCTGACAGATAATCTGTTCCCTAGGTCTGGCTGGCTACAAGGATCACAGCCAGAACATGGCAGAAGGCTCAGCACTGAGGCCTCGCTGGTGCTCCCACTGCAAGGTCGTGGTTCTGGGCAGTGGGGTGAGGAAATCCTTCAAAGACCTGCCCTTCCTCAGACAGGTGAGTACTGAAGTGGCATGGGCAGGGCCCTACACTCAGCTGGGGCTCCTTACAGCAAGGGATGGCACAAAGTCCTGTTTGTCCTGCTAGCTGAGAGCACTTCCAGCTTCCTCTGAAGTCCCCCTTCCCTGTGTGACCTAATTCAGCGTGGGACATTCAAGCACATTTGCAGTACAGCTCAAAAATGGCAAAGTTGTTATTACTGATACAAAATGAATTCCAGTACATTTCATAAAATAGGTCCTATCTATGGGAGTTCTCAAAGTTCTGCTGCCAACCTCCTTCCCTGACCTCTTCAGGGAACTCAATTCAAAAAAAGCTCATTTGTGAGGCAGCCACCTCGCTGTGTCAGGAATTGCTGTAAGAGCAGGAATACTTGCGCTCCTTTGGAGCAGGAATCAGATTTCAGTCACAATCTCCTGTCCTTGCACTGGGAACTGTCATTCCTTCAACAAGTGCCATTGCTCTTCAGTGACCAGGAGCTGACTACACCACGAAGACATAGCCAGAACTTGCATAGAGTAAAGAGTTCATGCAGGCAGAAGTGCACTGAATTCCCCATAAGGTTTTGCAGATGGATCAGTAGATAAAACTGTGTGATCTGGCTTTGATTAGGCTGAAATGAGACATTCTTTTGCCATCTAAAGATAAAAGAAAATGGATTTTGCTTTGCAAGAGTGCCTATGGAGCAGATGGGTGCATGGTGTAGAATGCTTTATTTTGATTGTTAAACCTCTGCGAAAGGCAGGAAATGCTGAAGAACAAGGGTGTAGGTGGTGGCAACGTTAGATCTGTCAAATAATCAAGTATTTATATCACAGCATCCCTCATTATTTCACAAATGTTCTACAAATAAAAGAGTTTCCAGCCAGATTGGAGGACTTGTTTCATTACACTTACTATGTGAAGAATGGTATTAAAATGCACTTCTGATACTCTCCTGTGTTTGATTCCCAGGATTCCCAAGAAGGCTCAGATAAAATGAAGGACATTGTATTCTGTAGCAACAACTGCTTTGTTCTTTATTCAGCAGCTGTGCAAGCAAAAAACTCAGAGAACAAAGTAAGTATCAATCATTGGCAGACCCAAGTAAGCTGGAACTATTGCAGCTATTTGTTGGAGAACAGGAAGGGGGCAAGGGGGAAGCTTGCACTTCATTGGAGAGGTTTATAAATTAATTGCTTTATATTCAGATGTTGAGATTCTGAACCAGCAGTGTGAAGTAAAAATCATATTTGCAGAACTTTGTGTCTGACAGATCCATGGCAGAAAAGCCTTCACCTCTGGCTGCCCTCCCAGGCTTTCAGGATGCAGTCTAAAAGTCATTCAAGTTCTCTGGGCATTGTACACAACCACAGACACATTTTTAAGGGGTATATCCTGCATTTGGATTTGGCTTATACGGTAAAAAAAAAATTCCAAATGTGAAAGTAATACTTGAGCAGCAAGTTTGCAAAAGGAGGTGCATTTGTTCAGTGTAACTGGGAAAACACAATCCTGTTCCCTGACTTTATTTGGGCAAAGTTTTAAGCACCAGTTACCAAAACACCAGTAAGGAGCCTGTGAGCTGACAGTCACCAGCAAAAGGAGGTTCTGATTACTGGAGAAGTACATTTGAAGAAGTTCATTCAACTGAAAGTGGAATTAGGCCATGGAATTTTCTCAGGTGGTCCCAAATATTCTGCTGTAGTTCTCTACCTGCAGACACTGTGAGGGGTGTCTGACACCTGAGAGAAATGGGGCATCATTTTTTGCTGTGTCCAGGGTCAGAGGAAGGTGAACTTATATTTATCAAATTATTTAATCATTAAAAGTGACATAGTCTTCACTCAAGACTGAATGATCCTGCTGAGTTTCTCACAGCTTAATTTTTTTTTTGAGTACTTTTTTTAACTAACTTCTCTTCTGAAAAAAATGTTCCTTTTTCCCCCTAAACCATTGGACAGAACAGGCCATGTCCTTCAAGCTGTACTTAATTAATGTGTTCTCATAGTCCCATATAGACTGTATAATTTGAAGTCTTCCTTCAAGTGCATCCTCTTTACTTTCTCAGGAGAATTGAACAAAAAAAATGCAACCCTGGAGAAGATAACTGTGTGTACATCCACATCCTTCTAGTGTCCCGTGTAGCTCATTTTCAGTTGTATATAAACAGGGTAACATTCCTGTACAAGTGCATCAGCATGTACCTAATTAAGTTAATTAAATGTCATGTTCAGCCTCTTGATCCTTTAATTTACAATTTCAAGATTAATCACACAAACCACATTTAGCACTTCATAATCTAAACTTCCTTTGTTGTTCTTGTTTTCTCTCTTAGGTTTGTTTTTTCACAAATCTCTGCAGGTATAATTCTTGTTTACTGTGACTGAATCGTTCAAGTCTTGAAGGTGTATCTAATCTAGAGCCCTGCAGGAATTTCCCCTCACTTGTTTCCAGGAAAAAAATATGTGGCATTAGTTCGAAATTTTCCGCTTCTACAGAACACCAGATTCTTATGCTTTAAATTAGTTCTGTGACCCATATTTTAAGGTTACTTTGTGTTGTAACAAAACTTTCTAAGAATCCGTAGGAACTAAAGCTGGCAGTCAGTTCACTGAGGGCAGTTGAGGAGTTTTGCATTCATTCAGAACCTGGAAAAAGGATTAATCTGTGCTTTCCCTTTTGTATTAAAGGGCACCACGTTCTAGGTAGGCTGGAGAATTTCCTGCACCAAATTCCGGCCCAAGCTGTGGTAACATGGGTCAGGATAATTTCCATCTTTCTCTGTTGCTGCATGTTGATATGAGGCATTTGGAGAAGCCTCTCCCATATGAGCTGCCCATGTTTTCAGGATACATTTAATGGTTAACAAGTTTGGGATCTTTTTCTTAAAGAATTTTTTCTTGATTGTCAGGAATCCGTCCCAACCCTGCCGCAGTCACCAATGAAGGAGAGGCCGCCCAAAGCATTCCATCAGTACAGCAACAACATCTCCACTTTGGACGTCCACTGTCTGCCTCAGCTGCAGGAAAAGGTTTCTCCACCCTCATCACCCCCCATCATGTTCCCCCCTGCGTTTGAAGCAGCCAAGGTGGAGGCAAAACCGGATGAGCTGAAGGTAACGGTGAAACTCAAACCCAGGTTAAAAGCAATACACAGCAGTCTGGAGGACTGCCGGCCTCCCAGTAAGAAATGGAAAGGGATGAAATGGAAAAAGTGGAGCATTCAGATTGTGATTCCTAAAGGATCATTCAAACCTCCTTGTGAAGAAGAAATAGATGAGTTTCTTAAAAAACTGGGCACAACCCTTAAACCAGACCCTGTGCCTAAAGACTACAGGAAATGTTGCTTCTGTCATGAGGAAGGCGACGGATTAACTGATGGACCAGCAAGGCTTCTGAACCTGGATTTAGACCTTTGGGTCCATTTGAACTGTGCTCTTTGGTCTACAGAAGTCTACGAGACCCAAGCTGGTGCCTTAATAAACGTGGAGCTAGCACTGCGGAGAGGCCTGCAGATGAAATGCATGTTCTGTCACAAAATGGGTGCCACCAGCGGTTGCCACAGGTTAAGGTGCACCAATATTTATCACTTTACCTGTGCCATTAAAGCACAATGCATGTTTTTCAAAGACAAGACCATGCTTTGCCCCATGCACAAACCAAAGGGAACTCATGAGCAGGAGCTGAGTTACTTCGCAGTGTTCCGGAGGGTGTACGTGCAGCGCGACGAGGTGCGGCAGATCGCCAGCATCGTCCAGCGCGGGGAGCGCGACCACACCTTCCGCGTGGGAAGCCTCATTTTCCACGCCGTGGGCCAGCTGCTGCCACAGCAGATGCAGGCCTTCCACTCCTCCAAAGCCCTCTTCCCCGTGGGGTACGAGGCCAGCCGGCTGTACTGGAGCATGAGGTACGCCAACAGGCGCTGCCGCTATCTCTGCTCCATCGAGGAGAAGGACGGGCTCCCGCTCTTTGTCATCAAGGTGGTGGAGCAGGGCCATGAGGATCTGGTCCTGACTGACACAACACCTAAAGGTAAATTCTGTGAGCTAAGATTGGTAAATTAGTGGGTTGGCTGTTCATTGTGGTGATGCCTTAGGTTTTAACTTCTATATTTTTTCAAATCCTATATTGCCTAACGTGTAACTCTGAAGTTTCTTGTAGCTCATTAGCTGCTCTCCTAGGCCAGACAGACACAACAAAGCTTCTCTGAGCTTGCTATTCAAGGACACTCAGATTGTCCTAGGCCCAAAGGTGTAAGCCAGGGCCACAAGAGAGGTGGAGAAATTGAAGAAAGCTAAAGTTCTAATGGGTGAATTTATGCTGATATGTAAATGGACCAAACCTATCAAAGTGTGCAGAACTTGTGACCTGCCATCCATCTTGGGGTCCATTTTGGAAGTAGCCTCTGGCTCCCCAGGGTGTACCTTTGAAGGCCTTTTAAATAAATACCTGCCTTTATTCCCTTACTCTTGTCTAGTCTCTATTTCTAGGTAGCTGGAGAAGGCCTCAGTGGTACTGCTGATTTCTGTGGTACGATACATGTTTCAGTCAAGTGTTGCAGATGCTGTTCTAACACAATGTTTATAGTGAGCTTCCAGGGCCCATTTTTAATTCCGTGCTGTGAGGACTGTGGACACCTCTGAAGAAATTGTATATGCTGCAGATCAGAAGAATTGTTGCAAGTCCACAGAGGAGACCCAAGATTGAGTATTGAAAATGAATTAAAAGCAGTAGGAAAGTCAGCGCAGGTTTTGTGAAAGGTGACTTGGTTTAAACACAGAGCTATTGCTCAGTTCTCTTCAAATCAGCTGAGCTCAAGTTAGGGAGCTCTAAAAACAGCTGAGTGACCATGTTGTTCTCAGGGTGGGTAGTGTCTCTGTCAGGGTGAAGAATGTCGGGGTGTCCATAAACATACGAGCAGGTCTTGGAAATCAGCTTGTGGGTGTGCTGGAGGCCTGTAACCCTCCGGGTCTCGAGGCCTTGGTGCTGTGGGTGTCGATACTCTCAGCCCCACTCTGCCCAGTCAGACCAGTGCCAGGGAATTGCCCACAGAGAACAAGCACTGACTACAAACAATCAGTGAAAATAGTATATATATGTATTTTCAGAAAATCCTGCTTTTGCAGGATTTCTCAAGAGAACCTGTCCATGTTCTTGTCAGAGGACTGAAAGTTTCCATGCCAAGAACACTGACAGCTTCATTTCTGAGAATGGAGGGTGCAGAATCAATGGTGTGTTTGTTTGGGATTTGTTAAATCCCAAAAATTAGCAACTCACCAAATCATTCTCCACTTCACTTTTTAGATCCTGGCCTGTTCATACAGGCAGTCAAAGACAAAAGCTTTCTGTCAGTACTGGGTTCTGGTTCCCATATCTTCAGGAATTTGCTTTAAAACCAAGTGCAATAGTCTTTTATTTTTTTGATCACTGTAATTCTCTCCTGATGGTTGTGTAGGTGTGTGGGATAAAATCTTGGAGCCCGTTGCTTCTGTTAGAAAAGAATCTGAAATGCTCCAGCTGTTCCCCGGCTATCTGAAGGGTGAAGACCTCTTTGGTTTGACAGTCTCTGCAGTGGCCAGGATTGCAGAATCGGTGAGTTCGCCACCCCAGTTCGTGCTGGATCATCCCAGTTGCTGCACAGACACTTGAGAAGGGGAACAGAAAGAAGTGTGGAAAAGTAAACATTTTGTTACAGACATAATTAAACACATAATTATTTGTATTGTTTTTTTCTTTTTCTCTCTCTCATTTTTGCAGCTGCCAGGGGTTGAGGCCTGTGAGAACTACACTTTCCGCTATGGCCGAAACCCCTTAATGGAACTTCCTCTTGCCATCAACCCCACGGGCTGTGCCCGTGCCGAGCCTAAAATGAGTACCCATGTCAAGAGGTTTGTGTTAAGGTATTTTGTTTTAATTTCACATAGTACAGCCCAGGGTTTATAGGCTGCTTTAGGGTTATTTGTGCTTTCGTCTGCTGCTTACAAACCCTGTCGTCCTTGGCTGTGAATGTGCATGCCCCGGTCAGAGGAACTGCTTTGTGTCTCCGCTAGCTGGCTTTAAGTGTCTGTATGTCTGAGAGGATTTTTAATGGGTTTCCTGGCTGTTTTCAGAGAAATCTTCAGTTTTTCTTGTATTCTTTCCTGTTACATGCCCAATTCCTACAGGCCTCACACCTTGAATAGCACCAGCACATCGAAGTCCTTTCAGAGCACAGTCACGGGGGAGCTGAACGCGCCTTACAGCAAACAGTTCGTCCATTCCAAGTCCTCTCAGTACCGCAAGATGAAAACCGAGTGGAAATCCAACGTGTACCTGGCTCGCTCTCGCATTCAGGTCAGTTCCCACGGCAGAAAATGGGTGTTTAAAAAATCACATACACTTTTATTCATACCTGTTTTACACCTGAATTCTGTAGATGTCATATTTTATATATAAATATTTGTATGAACCTCGATTAAAATCAGAAACTAAATCTGTTGCAAAATTCTGTCCAGTCTCGTCCCAAAGTCAGCAATTTTTACATGCATCGATTTACCTTAAGTAAGATTTCTTTCTAATTATTACAGATATTTTAAAAATTCATTTGTTAAAGTCATCTAGAAAAAAGTGCTTTTTCAAGTTTTGAGGTGTTCTGGGAGTTTTAACCTATTTCTCAAAACCTTATTAAAACTTGATAAAAATAGAAATACACAGTGGAAGCGTGAGATGCTCAGGCCAAGCTGATGAAGTGGTACAAGACCAGCAGGAAAAGCTCGGTACTTGCTTGCCTTCGTAATAATATGAAATCTATTGCTTTATGATGCTGGTTTGCCCCACAGATTCTTTTGGAAAAGCTTTGTCACTAATGTGGCTGTGTGTGGACATGGTTGTTGTTTATTTTAGGTTGGACTTGGCCATCCCTGGGTTGCTCTCAGGTGTCTCTGGTCTAGCACGACCCACTTTTATTTCTCAGTGATTTACAGCCTTTGCACAGTCAGGTGTCAGAGGGGTAAGAGCAGCTTTTCTTACTGAGACAGCAGCCGAGTTTCTTTGGATCTCTGTCAGGCTGGATTTGGCATCTGGGCTGTTACAGCATCAATTACTCATCAGTGCTGCTTCCCTCTCTTCAAGTACTTCCCTTTCCACGGTGAGGAACACAGTGTGAGTGCGAAGTTACTGACTCTCAATGTACTTCCTGTAGGGCCTGGGCTTATATGCTGCTCGAGACATTGAAAAGCACACAATGGTCATTGAATATATCGGAACGATCATCCGCAATGAGGTGGCAAACAGGAAGGAGAAGCTCTATGAATCTCAGGTAAGGTGGTTTGTTCATCCTCTCTTTCCTCTTGCCCATTCAGACGTTCATACAACAAAACAGATGCTGTTGTGCCTGATGAATTCAGGTCCCCTGATTTGTTTTCTGCTGTGCCATAAATGCAGTAGGCGAAAAATACAACCAGAGGAATGCACAGTGATTGTTATCAGAGTATTTCAGTGTTTATAAATCTCACAGCACCCTGGCCAGGTAGGGAGGACACATCCTCTGTTCCAGAGGACACAGCTCTGGCAGACGTGTCAGGACCTCAGTTTTTAATGCGAATTTCTTGAATTTAAAGCCAATTCCTTTGTGTGACTTGATGCCATTGTAACAGTTAGTGCGTGTCTGGGAAGCACCTGAATATCCTGGATGAAAGGCAGTATGGAAACTCTCAGGAAAAACTGAATTGCTTTGTGTTTATGGCCCATCATCTCTCACAAACCCGTAGGGGTGCAGGCAGTGTGTGACAGCACTTTCCCTCGTGAGCCAGGGGGCAGTGCCTGATCTGGAACGCAGGAGGGCACTTGGAGCTGGCCCGTGTGTTGTTGGTTCATCACTGGCCATGCAGTAAAACCTTACCAGAGGCCTTGTCCCACTTGTGCCTTTCAGAACCGGGGCGTGTACATGTTCCGCATTGACAACGACCACGTCATCGACGCCACTCTGACGGGAGGCCCTGCAAGGTGGGTGGCCCTGGAGGGATCCCTGACCTCCTCCTGGGACAGCCCCCGCCTTGGCCCGGGGCTGTTGGAGTTTGTGGGGTTTATTCCCTGAGCTGGTACATTCAAACTGTCCCACGGTCTCTCTTCCATCAGCTTTGCTCATCTTTCGGTTATGTTTCATGGCAGCTGTGAAGAAAGGAATTTTTTTTGATCCTTGATTTTCTTTGACACTTGATTTTTTTGACATGTTTTTACCAAGAAAAAGTACAGAGTAATGTAAAGTGGAAAGGCGGTGAGCCCATGGAGCTAAGGCCATCGAGGTTTTGTTCAGATTTGCCTCAAGGGATGAGTATTCCTAAAAGGTCTCATCTGTCCCACTCTTCTTTCGTAGGTACATCAACCATTCATGTGCGCCCAACTGCGTGGCTGAGGTGGTCACTTTTGAGAGAGGACACAAAATTATCATCAGCTCCAGCAGAAGAATCCAGAAGGGGGAGGAGGTAGGGCAGGGTCTGGCTTTACACCCCTCTTGCCACGTGCACCAGTTCCGTGATTTTGGCCAGAGGCACAACTTGTTTGTGCCGGGGGAAGGTGACATTTCCCTTCCCCTTTCCTGTGAAACTCTGCCTGTCCCTTACAGTGCAGCCGCTGCTGGGTTCTGCTGTTAACCTGTAGCTACAGGGAAAGCTGTGGCAAATCCCAGCTGCTCCATAACCACTCTCCTGCCTCTCTTTCCAGCTTTGCTATGACTATAAGTTCGATTTTGAAGATGACCAGCACAAGATTCCATGTCACTGTGGAGCTGTAAACTGCCGAAAGTGGATGAACTAGAATGCATTCCTTGCTGTCTTTGAGGGTTGCTTGTCCCTAGGAAGAAGTGATTCACATTTTGATTTTGTCGACGGAAAATTGTTGCCTTTTTGAAGGGGAAAAAAAAAAATATCACTTCTGGAAACACAGATTTCTACAGAAGTATTTAAAAAAAAAAAAAAAAAAAAAAAAAAAAGAAAACCCACCAACCAACAAGCACCAGAAGCAAGCCGGCAAAATCTGAAGCTGACTTTCCAGACACGTGGAGGTGAAACTGAGTTAACAGAATGGTCCAGCACTTTTGTTTTTGAGCTCACTAAGGAGAAACTGTTTAACTTGGGCAAAGAACCGCTGGCTGACCTGCAGGAGGGCAGGGGGCCACTATGAATGTAAGACTGAAATCACCAGCGAAAGGGAGAAGTCCAAAGTGCTGGCCACAGCCTTATTTGATAAAGGGGCAGGCCCTCTAATTAAAGAAAAAATTTTAAATAAAAGTAGACACCACTGAACAAGGAATGTACTGAAACGACTTCCTTAGGGATAGAGCTAAGGGAAAAAATAACTTGCACTAAAATACATTTAAATACTTGATTCCATGAGTCAGTTTATTGTAGTTTTTGATTTCTGTAAAATAAGAGAACCTTTTTGTATTTATTATTGAATAAGTGAATGAAGCTATTTTTAAAAAGAAAGTTAGAAGAAAGCCAAGCTGCTGCTGTTACCTGCAGAACTAACAAACTCTGTTACTTTGTATAAAAGTGTAAATATTTTGAGAAAAAAAAAATACAGTATAAAAATAGTTATTGACCAAATGCTACCAGACTCTGCAGCAGTTCGGGTGCTTATTCTCAAACGTTGATAGGGATGTTACAATATGATCTCATGTACTCACAGACATGCGATTCCCAGTTCAGAATAACCAAAATCTCAGTTTAAAGAGAGGGGGTTTTGTATGTTTAAAGCAGTCTCAACTGTGGTCTTACGAGAATTTTTTTAAGTAAACCTTAAGCCTGGTAAAGGCGTGTATATTACAACTCTGACTTTTGTAGATGTTTGGGTAATTTAGATTAATTTTATTTGTATTATATTGTTGCATCCCTATTTCTTAAGTCAGGTTTTTTTGTGCTTACAATTTGTGATAACTGTGAATAACTGCTAAAACCACCCAAAATAGAGGCTGGACATGGTTTTCTTTATTCAGCAAAAGTAGTCAAGGATTAGGTGACTGTTCAGCCTACATTAAATCATGTAAACAGCATAGAATCAGTTGGAGCTTCAGTCTGATGCAATAGCCTTCTTAAAAGGAAAACAAGGAAAAAAATTAGGTGTAATGTGCTTGCAGCTGCAGGACTCTGGCAATAGGGTTTTGGAAAATGTAATTTAAAGATGTGTTTGTATGGATTGTTTTTGTTTACATTTCTTTAAAAAAATAAACACTGTTTTGTGTTTGCTTGTAGAAATTTAATCAGCATTTTGAACCAGGTTAGCTTTTTATTTTGTACTTAAAAATTCTGGTACTGACACTTCACAGGCTAAATATAAAAAAAAAATGAAGTTTTTTTTTTTGTGTGCACAATTAAAGTGGACTGTAAACTGTTGGTATATTCAGTAATACAGTTCTGAACTTGTAATGTATATGGCATGATGTATTTTTATCTTACAGAATAAATCAATTGTATATATTTTTCTCTTGATAAATAGCTGTATTAAATTGTTTCTTGAATATTTTTCTTCTCTTGTACAATATTCCAACATCCTACCAGTATTTGTCCTACAGTTTTTTCTGTTCTGTATAATAGTATCTAATGTTGGCAAAAAAATACAAAAACACCACAAAAAAAGAATTTTTTTGAAGTATACAGAGTGTTATGGGTTTTGGAATTTGTGGAAACAGATTTAGAAGATCAGCATTTACGAATAAAAATATTTTACATCTATAAAGTGCATCCTCCTGTTCTCATTTGAGGTGTCTGGTTTCTGCTTTTTCCAGGATTTGCATCTGCTGCCACCAGGGAGAAGCATTTGCCTTCCCTGTTCTCCAGTGCAAGCTGCACCCTAAATTTCACGGTGGGTGCCACATCCTTCTCTCAACCCATGGGTCTGAACACCGAGCACCCTCTCCCCGCTCCTCCATCCTGCAGGAGTGGGGTTAAAGCTTGGTGTGGCTGCTGTGACAGTGCTGGACTCCAGAGACATTCCCAGCAAGCTCTCAGCACGGGTCCAGGCTAAACGAAGGCTCCAAGACTTCTCACAGGGCAGTGGGACGCAGCCAGGGCAGAGCAGTTCCCTGGTATTATTTGTATGGAGCACTTTGGCTGCTGCAGGATCTGCCTGCTCCTCTGGCAGCCACGGCCACCGCCCCCTCCAGGAGCCAGCGAGGAGGTGGTGCGTGACACAGGGGCTTAACAATCAGCCCCAGTCATAGTTCCTTTCTTTACAAATAATAAACTCTCAGTATGGCAGCAGGAAGCTGCGTGCTGTGACAGTGCCTACCGTGGGATGAGGCTTTTCCTTCCGTGCTTCCTATTCACCAAAGCCCCTGGGGTCAGCAGGCAGCAGTCACTCAAATACAGGGCAGAACTGAATTCCAGCTTACACCGGGCAGAACAGGCCCCTGGCCCAGGGCGGGGTTTTCCCAGCAGAGATCTCACCTTCCCTCAGGTGATAGCCTGGCCGTGTGGCTGCACCAGATCTGTCTGTGGCCAGGAATTCCCTGCAGGAACAACTGACACCGTCCAAAACTCCATCACCTCCATCTGTTCCTGGAAACCGGCACTGCTCCCGGCGACAGCAGCCTCCGAATCTCCCCGTTGGGAGCAAAAGGTCAAAAATTCTCCGTGGCAACCGACTCAGACCATAAATAAAGCAAGCTGCTGCTCTGCCTGGTTGAGGATTTGTTTGGGTTCTCTGAATTTTTTACACTTTTTTTAAAAAAACAACATAAAGGCAACAGAAGAAAAGGCCGAGCGAGGTTCCTGCACACTGTGGTTGCCAACACAAATGTCACAGGAAAGCCCCACACAGCTGGGAGCAGCTGTGCCAGCACCTGCTGCAGTCAGGGTCACTCAGACAGGGCGTAAGTGAAGCTGCAGCCCATCCTTTCACCCCGGCAAGGACTGGAATTCCACACACGGCAACCACCCAGGCTGTCGCTGCTGCCTCTGGAAGGGTTCACCTGAGCTGACACCGTGCTCCAGCCCTACCCTGCAAGCCCTGCCTGACTGCAGGAGGCAGCTCGGAACTGATGTCAAGACTCCAGGTGCCCCTGAGCAAGGCACAGCACAGGTGCAGCTGACCAGAGGGGCTGGGGTTGGCTTCAGAGGCTTTTCTTGGTAGGAAGGAGCTTGGCTGAGGTGTAACTTAATTACTCCAATCGTACTGCTTTATCTGGAAGAGCTTCCACTTCAGCCAATCGTTCTGCTTTACAGCTAAACCCTGGTACCTCGTTCTCCCTGCCAGGGGCTCACCCCCTCCAGGACAAGTGGAGGAGGCAAAGCAGCTGCCCTGTGGCCCCACCACTCTTACCTGGTCCTTTGCATCCTGCTTTTCTCCTCCCAGGTGCTGGCCCTGCAGGCAGCTGAAGGACCAGAGTGTGGCACAAGTGGATCTCCTCTCTGCAGAAAGATGTGGGTCTGTAATTACTCCACCATTATCATTATTTGCTTCACGCTGCCCAAAATGTCAGTAGCTGGATGCTGGAGTACTGGTGCAGTTGGAGGATGTTTCTGCTGCCCAAGTGGAAGGGCAAGGCTGCCCTGGCACTTGCGAGGTCCAAACTGCGCGTGCCCAGGGAAGGCGGGCGCTGTGGAGTGGGAAACGAGGCCAGTGGTGCTAAGAAAAAATATACTGGGTAAGAGCAGCTTTTCTCTTCTGCAGGAGCTTCCACATAACTGAAGAAGCTGAGGCAGGAAGTCAGAGAAAGGTAAGCAGTAAAATAAATGAAAATAGAAGTGGAGGGAAAAATCCAGAAGTTTCCTGTCAAGCCTTCCAAGATGTGAGGAAGAGAGAAAGGGAGTGAAAAGAAGGGAAGACCCAAATTGTGTGAACATTAGTTTACATCAGTGTCTAAGTTGGTGCTTTCTGGTCCCAACAGCTACAAAGAATAAGGCCGTACAAAGTAATAAAAAAATGATACTTTATTTTAAATGTAGCTACTGTCATGAGTCATCAAAATAGACTTTGCAATAGTTACTTTGTTTTAAATATGAGGTGACGAATGACAGCAAAGAACTTAAACTACATGAAATGTCTAGAATTAAAAGAACTAAATTTAAATATTACAAATGACAATTTTCAGAAGATGAAAGGGAATAAAAATATTTTCCAAAAAAAGTAAAATAATTTTGGCCAGTAAACCCATACTAGAAATGTAAATTATTGAGATACTGCACATGAAATACTCAAGGAGGATTCCTTTCTCTCATTGTCAGTTAGAAGAGCCACAAAGCTGAAATCTCACCATTTAAATTACATTGCTCTAATGATTTCTCTTACGTAAAACCAGTCCAATAATCTAGGATCATCCAAGGAACCGATGATGAATTTCACTTCTTCGTGCAGTGGGGCTGCTGCTCTCAGTGTGTGACCAGGGACCAGTGACCACCTGGACCTTCCCACACTCAGCTCCTCAGCGCGGGGCATTTCCAGCAGATCCTTGCGATGGTTGTGCCGGGTGTAGCAGCCAAGGGCTCCGCACAAAACCCTCCAGAATGACTTCAGATCATGGCTGAAGGGGACCCACGGCCTGAACTCTCCTCAGCCACCTCCTGGCTGTCTCAGCTCTCGAAGTGCCACTGCTGAGGAAGGGACCCGTCGCAGATGGCCACGGTCACGTAGCCCTTGTGGCTCAGCGGATCCACCACCTTCAGGCACTGCCCCACGGAGACCTGGTACAGGCGGTTGTTTTTCTAGAGCAGACAAAAAACCAGATGGGGTTTATTTACTAAAACTTTTGTTCTCCATTGGCAAACGAGCTGAAAGTGATGCCCAAGGGGAGGGGGTGCTCCTTCCTGACAGACGAGCTTTTCACCAGCCTCCCTGACACGCCAGACCCACAGCAGCAGCAGAGTACAGCACACCCTGTAACCACATCCAGACTTTGAAACAAAGGTTCTCATGTCCTCACAGGCCCCCGTTGGGATTTTGTTTATACCACAGTCTTTTAATGAGGTGGAGGGATGATCAAACCCATTCCCCAGCACTCAGCGAAGAGAGAGCCCACAAGGCTGTGGGGCACAGACAAGGCATAGAATCCTAGAATGGTTTGGGTTGGGAGAGACCTTAAAGATCATTTAGGTCCAATTCTCCTCCCATGGGCAGGGACGCCTTCCACTCAACCAGGTTGCTCAAAGACCCATACAACTTTGCCACGAACATTTCTAGGGATGGGGCATCCACAGCTCCTCTGAGCAACCTGTTCCAGCATCACACCACCATCACAGCAAAGAATTTCTTCCTAATATCTAATCTAAACTTGTCCTCTGTCAGTTTAAAGCCATTCCCCCTTGTCACACCATGCTCTTGTAAAAAGTCCCCCTCCAGCTCTCCTCTAGCCCCCTTAGGCACTGGAAAGATGCTTTAAGGTCTCCCTGAAGCCTTCTCTTCTCCAGGCTGAACAGCGGTCCCTGTTGTGCATCTGACCAGGGCCACTGCCCTCAGCACCCACATGCTGGGGAGTTGCCACACATCATGACAGGATTTGTGCATGGTGGGTGCCTGTAGCCAGGGCAAGGCCAAACCCCAGGCAAGGGTGAGAAGGAAGCAGATCCTATTGTTTCATTACCCTCAGAGGACTGTGCCATCTCCTGTACCAACAGCCTGTTGCAGCTGTCTGGAAAAAGCTTTCACAGCCCCAGCAGCTCCCGTGGGCAGCCACCTCCTGCTCTCCTGCACAGAGGGAGAAGATACACGAGAACAGCCACGCCAGGCTCTGTCACTGCTTATGGCCATAACCAGATGTCCAGTGAAGCAGGAGGGCATGGTAAGAAAACACAACACTCCTCCAAAATATCCTCCCCACCCAAGACTTGTACCACAACCAACAGCGCACAGTCAGTACTTCCCTGTATCAGTGACTCACTCAGTGGATTTCCCCTTGTTCCAAAAGACTTGATATCTAAAGGGTCCCAGCCAGCTCTCACATACCTGATGGGAAAGGTGCCCCAAACCTTCCATTTGCCTTTCCATGCCCCTCTGAGCCTTCTTCAGCCCTAATTTAGCCTTTCTGCGAGGAGGTGACCAGCACATGCAGTACAAGCAAAGTGCAACGGTGTGCTGACATTTCCCTGCTTCAGCTCCTACTCCTTTCCTAATCAATCCTAGTACTTGATTCACTTTCTTTTCTTGTGGATCACTGACGAGCACCAGGGCAACCCTGTTACAGATCCACCTCCCACACCCACACTGGCAATGGCCAGCTCAGAGCCCACACACGAAGCACAGACTCTCCACCACCACCACCAGCATCACCAGCAGCCACGTGCACCCAGTGTCAGTGGCCACTCTCTCAGTCCTGTAAAAAACCCCTGCCTGCTAACACAAGCTGCAGAACCCTCAATAACCTCTCATCAGCAGAGCTGTTCAGCTCGCTGCTCTCACTGCCCCTGGCAGCTGTGGCACTGCTGGTGCAAGTGTCAGACACACGCAACCCTGGGCTCACACGGTATCTGCCTCTGTAGCCCCACACCATCCTGGGCTGCAGCAGGACTTATGGGACACCCCTTGGGAACTCGAGCGGCCAACGAGCAGCATGGTATGAACCTGAGACAGACTGGGCAGAGCTGTGCTGGAAGCACAACTGGCAGTGCTGGCAGGGCCCGCCCTCCCCTTTGTTCAACCATGTTTGTGCTACAGACTCTCAGCTAGGCCGAGGGCATGTGAGGGGCAGCCTCTGAGTGAATACCCAGGAGGCAAATTCCATGTGTGAGCAGCACTGGCTCAGTTTTGCAGAAGTGGCCACTCCAGGCTTTAACAATTAAACTAACGAGATCAATTACAGGGCAGAAGCAACTGCTCTGCCCTGTGCTTCTTCAAGCACTAAGCAGGAATCACCACATGGACTCCTCCTGTCTCCCAGGCCTGCACACACAACACAAAAAAGCTGCGGGGTGGATTTTGTTCTCTCTGGCACATCCCAGATGAGCCACAGTGCTGTGGGTGGCTGTGACTGGCAGAAGAAAGGCTTAGTGGAGCTGCAGAAACCTTTCTATACTGCAAAGGGCCTGCATGTCCCAGAGCTCAGCAAAAGTCTTACTAAGACTGAAATGCAGCCATCAAAGCCTGTGCAACTTCTGCACAGGCTGCTTGAACCGTGGGCTGGGCCTGGTACAGTGCAATTGCCTTGGTACATCTCAGCTTTAGTCACAGCTAAACTCAACCCTGATGTCCTGTTAGGGCTACTGCCACTGATTGAGACATGGATTGCAAGTAATGTGCCATATGCCAGCCTCTCCACTTACCCCAAATGTCCACTGCTGGGAGCCACCGGAGCCGTGGCATTTCATGAGACGAGGGGGATCGGACGAGCGAGTTTCCGAAACATCCAAGCAAAGCAGATTATTTAAAATCAACTCATGATCCTCATTGTAAATCCAGACCTGAAAGAGAAGACAGAAAGACATTTACTGCAATGTTTCAGGGCAGTTTCCTTGAATCTTTTGCTCACCTACACAGGTGGAGCTTCAGCATCTGGATGTCGGAGATGGGCCTTGCAGTGAGTGGTGAGAACTGAATGCAGCCCCTTCCCTGGGACCCACCTGCATGAAGCAGGAATGCACTGAAAGCAAACTCTTCACAGAAGAGTCTCTCTGTGATCTCACTGAAAACCACTGTCAGCTCTAACAAGCAGCAAGGACACACTCAAGCTGTCAGTCTGTCCTCTCCCACATGGTGCTTGAGCAGAGCAGGTATTTTTATTCTTGGCACAGAAAAACATCGAGCACCTTCAGTTGCTGCCATCTGTGCCCACCCCCTGCTGGCTCTGTGGGCTGCTCTGAGCAAGGCACATCTGGCACAGCTGGACGTTCAGGGAAGCAGGAACAGCAGCCTGGTCCAACTGCAGGAGCTGCTGGTCCTCCCTCCCTTGTTCAGCTCCTTCAGGCCTGCAAAGACGTGGGCCAAGATCAGCACTGTGGAGGACCTGGAGCTCTCATAACCAACAGGAGACTCTGAATCCCAAGCCAGAAGGCAGAGAAATGAAGGATTGGGGGTGTGCACCTCAAAATATCCTGGGTTACAGAGGGGTAGAGAAAAGAGAAGTAAATGGAACCTGTAGCCCTGCAGTGCAGGGAAGATCCTGGGACCATCTGGCTCAACACCCAGTGCCACCTGTTCCAAATGCACAGTGGAGCCCTGGCATTCACAGGGCACCCGGGCAGCACCTCCCACCTTCTGGGGATATTGAGCAAGGCAACTTCCTTCCCCCAACTTCTGAGCCTGTGAACAAGAAGAGCTGAGCTCCTCATACCCATCCCTGAAGTACCTATGGACACACCAAGTTCCTCGGGTGTGCTCCTGCTCCAGCCCTGTTCCCATTTCTCACAGCTCAGTGCTGCACTTGCCATGCCCACTGTGTGAGTAATTTTTTTTTTTTCCACTATGTCTCCATGAGTTTCACAGTCAGAGTATGGAATATCAAATTCCAGGCAGAAAATCACACACATAACTTTTGATTTGGCTCTTTTTTGGCCTATGAAACTAAAACCAGCCTTCTGGAGAGTGCTGGGATTTGGGACACAGCCTCAGTTGGACAGCATGACTGGAAAGCACACAGCTCATTATCACAGTCACTATTATAACACATGAAGGCCTCCTTGGAAGAAGTGCAGGGATCACATTAAAATTTGCCCTAACCCCAGGCATTCTGTGCCTTCTAAAATACTCTTTTGTGTTTAAAGCCCGTCATGAAAAAATAAGCATGGCAAGATTAAAGAGGGAGGAGAGAATGGAGAAATGGCAGGACTTGCCAGAGAGAATCACTATTAAAAGAATGATGATGGAGCCAAATCCAAACAAGAGATGAACTGGTAAGAATGAAGAGAGAAGACTGCAGTGACACAGGGAACAGACCTTCGATCAAAAGCTGAATAATGGCAAAGAACACAAGACAGTGGTTAAATCCAGTGTGATACTTCTCCAGAAAGGCTTACACAAGACAGCCAAAATTAATTTCAAACTAATTATGTGTTTAGTGTAGAAAACAAAGGAAAGAGGAAAAATAGGCCCAAATTTGGTTCCAAATCCAGATTAGAGTACCACTATGAACTTGCAGATTATTAACAGATTCAAGCACCGGGAAAGCAAAGCCACCCTATGAAGTTTCTTTGTTACACAACTGCAAGCCTTAGCATACTCCAAAAATTATTAACTGATTTTCTGCTGAAGCTGAAAGGATGATGTTCAGCTCTTGTTAAAGGCTGTCAGGAGCATGTCAGACCCATACAGAAAGAAACTTCTGGCAGGCAGCACAGTATCAAAAGTCTGTAAGCAGAAAGGTGCCTTCCCAGGATTTAAGTCTCATTTCTGAGAGATCTCTTGTTTTATCCTCCTATGCATTTTCTTAAAAAAACCCAAAAAATAAACAAACAAACCCCTAAACCATTAAAAAATCTAATCTATTAACAAAAAGAGGTAGCAGAGGTGCAGGATATTTTCAACCTTCATGCACTTCCTAACTAGCAGAGTCAAGAGAGCGTCACTGCGAACACTTTGGTTTCTAAGACTGGGATTGTGTCCAGCTCCCACACAGAGGAAAGCAGCACCTTTAATTGCTGTCCCCCAGACACACATGGCAATGATCTGCTCCAAAGGTCTAAGGAAAGTCACTGGCTATTTTCAGTGGTGTCAAACGAAATCAATGAGATGCAAGTAGAATCATGCCATGAATCATTTCTGTTCTCAAAAAAAAAACAAATGGCAGATGTTATAGAAAAATCCTCTCTCCATAAGGAAATTGATCATGTTTGTGGTTAAATAAAATACTTAATTTGGTGAATGCTGTAGGACTGTGTCATGGTTAGACACTGGACACAATGCCAGTGCCCCATGAAAATATATTTTTTACTAATAATGGTTGTGAGATGTGATCAGGAACAGAGCAGAGCAGGCTCAGACTTAGAAATAGGAGAAAAAAAAAAAAACTTTAATAATCTACATTAAAGGAAAGAAACACACAGGGAACAGAATGAAAACTCTCCG